>VZRJ01001417.1:122111-259532 GCA_013397565.1 Ptilonorhynchus violaceus | reverse complement strand
CCTTCATTCACAAGGCAACAGCACACTAAGATCTCTTAAAAAATTTTAAAGAAATGCAAAACTGCATTTCTAAGGCCGCTTTTCTGTGCTGTAATCTATCAAAACAAATTTGACTAGTTTAAACTGCTGGAGGTCATTTAGTCTTACATAACTTACTGCCAAATCCTAATTTGATTTACTGTGACTTTTCCACTTGTTTAGTTACAGTATGAACACAGAGGCTTGCCCCTCCCCTGCGACAGATCCATCTTACTTTTAACAATTTGAGCCTATTAGTAGTGAAAGCCACAGCTGAATTCCCAAAATGAAAGGATGCCATTCTGTCTTCCAACTGAAGAGAGTACAAAAACCCCCACGACTTGAGCAGTCATGCACATTTTTCGGAATACCTAGGTAATTTATTTAAATAAATAAATAATCAAACATACCAAGAAATCTATTACAGAAATTAAAGAACCAGAAATGGAGTACATTTGCCCCATGACTTTAAACTATGATTTACTGAAACAAGCACTGTATTTAGAAAATTCTACTCACATTAACAGAAACCTTCAAACCCCAAGTTGAAAAAAATAACTTGGAAACTTGGACAACTCAGGTCTACGCTCTAAAGAGTATGGGAAAGCCAAGCAACAAACGTCCATACATTCCATTACACATGATTTTCTGCAGATCCCAAAACCTTAGTATCACATATCCCCTTCAGGGGCTACTAACTCAGCAGTGTTCAGGTGCCTGTTTTGTGACTATGTTTTGAAGGACACCCACGAAAGGTAAGGAGGTAGGGAACATAGAAGAAAGTGTCACGAAACAGACCAAAAGCATACCTGTACCTTGCAATGTAGCATCAGAGAAACACTCAAAGCAGCATTTGCTTGTTCACCACACCTTTGGACTAGAAAACGAAATCACCTGAGCTACCTGTCTCAACTTTCTGAAATTTCTGACTTTCTTAGTCAACTTCAGCCCTACTGCACAGTTCACCTATAGACAAAGAAAGATTTGGTATTCCAACCAAGTGAGTTCAGTACAGTCATGCACATACTACAAAAACCTCATGCGTAATTCAGCATTCCCAAAAGAAACACCCAGTAGATGACAAGAATATGGTCACCAAATATTACCACCAAATGCCTAGGACTGAAATTTTATTACTGTTTTTGGCTTTAAAAAATAATGTTAGAGGCAGGGGTTTAGACTAGATGAAATTTTAGATAACGAAAGGCAAACAAACTGCTAGAAGCTTCCCTTTCTCACTCCTTCTTCTTCCCATATGTTAATTCTCAAGAAAATTCAAAAGGGACACAAAACTAAGGACTTTATTCATTCAGTGAAGCGTAAGATCGAAAATAAAATCTTTGGAAACCTTTGAATGCAAACATAAGATGTCTTCCCCAAGAACTCTTTCTAGAATGTGAGCAAGCTTATTAAAGCCTTCTCTTCATGGGAGAAGCAGCTCACCAAAGCTCAGGCCTGTTCAGTTCTTCTCGAACCAAACACTCAAACACTCCCCGTTTTTCAGGAACAAGAACACACTATGAAGCAATGGCGATTGTGTTTGGCCAACACAGACCTGAATACCTTGCAAACCGCGCAGGCGTTTCTGCCAGCCTTGTCTCACAACCACAATCTACTGGGACACAAGCGTTAACCCAGAAAGACACTCGAGGAAAAAAACCAAGCCTGAGAACCACAGTACTTTCGATCTAACTTCAGAGACGGAGGCGACGGGAACGGAGCGCTTGGACAGCCAAAACCTCGGGGAGAGGCCCCGCAGCCCCAGGATGAAGCGCCTGCAGGGCTGCGCTCCTGCGCTGCCCCTGCCCAGCCTGGCTATGGCCCCATCTCCCTCCCGCTGCCCCTGCCAGCCGGCCATCTCCCCACTCGTCGCCCGCTGCTCCCACCCGGCNATAGCCCCACCTCCTTCCCGCCGCCCCTGCCCGGTCCGGCCATCTCCCCACTTCCCTCCCGCTGCCCCCCGGCAGCGCAAACGGGAGCAGCCCCCGCCGCTTCCCGCAGGCTTCCCACTGCCCCGCACGGCCGCGCGCTGTCCCCGCGCAACTGTCCCCGCGCAACTACCCATCAACCCGCCGCTTATTCCCCGTGATGCTGGGTCTGGATCAAGCCGCCTCTGCCCCTCTCCCACCGCAGTCCCCGCCGGCAGCCCCTCACCCGGCAGTGCCATCCAGCCGCTCCCTCCCTCCGGCCCGGCCCGCACGCGCAGCGCCGCCTCTCCCCGCCGGAAGGCTTAGTCCAGCGCACTACCAGACCGTGCCATTTCCAGGGAAGGCGGGGGACCTCACTACCCCTAGCACGGGAGCCACGGAGAGCGACTATAGGTGTGTGGAGAAGCCTGTGAGCCTTTCCCAAAACACGTTCTTTCTCAGTGAATCCCGCAGAGACTTCGGCCTAGGACTCATTCCTCCGTCCTTCCTCCCGGCTTGTGCAACTTCATCCCCCCTTCCTGGGCTGTGTGCAGGCGCCCAAGATGGCGGGCGCCTGGGGTCCGTAGGAAGTGTTGGAGGCAAAGCGTAGTCGAGTGTCGGCCGTGGGCGAGTGTTGGCCTATCGGGCCGATCCTTTCCCGCCATGAGCAACATCTACATCCAGGAGCCGCCCACCAACGGGAAGGTGAGGCTGCCAGGGTGAAGATCTTGGAGAAGTTGTAGTTGCAGGGGTGTGGGGGGACAGGCGAGAGGAACACGGGATGTGTGGTGGTGGTGGTGATGGTGATTTGGGGGGTGGGGAGGTAGTTGTTTCCGTGCTGGACTGGTTTGGTTAAAGTTACTTTTTTGACGTTATCAGAGTCAAAGTATGAGGCGTGATGTGTGGGTGCATAATACAGAGCAGTCTTTGGAGCGTTTAACTTAATCTTTTGTATTCCCGGTTATATCTTACGTGCTTAATTTTGTCACGATCTCTCTCAATGTAACGGTATTCCTTGTAAGAGAGATATATGCCTCTGGAAATTTGTGGCATTTTTTTCCCCACGTTGTTCCACTATGGAAGTGATAAAGGGTATCTAAGTTTCTACCGTGTGCCGTGTACCAGCCACGTTATGTTATATGTTATGTTATACAGCTGTATTATACGTCTTTATTATACATATCGATTCAGAGAGTATTTCAAGTTCTGGAAATGCTATCTAGAACTGACAGCAGCTACCCAACACACTTAAATGTATACTGCTGTTAGAAACACAACAATACAGTAAAATACTACTACTTAATAATAATTTTTTATACTTGTAATATATAATAATAATATTTGTAGCATTACAATATAATAAATTCAGATGTTAGATGTATTTTTTAGGTAATTAAATTCTTTGGTCAGTGACTTAAGTTACAATAAGACTGATGCTGCATTTGTCTGTATGTTTATAGGTTTTGCTGAGAACAACAGCAGGAGAAATAGATATAGAACTATGGTCAAAAGAAGCACCAAAAGCATGCAGAAATTTCATCCAGCTTTGTATGGAAGGTAATGACTGAATAGGATGGGAGTTGTTGAAATTAATTCGTGTGTGATCTTTGTGCCGTTTTTGTAAAATAGAGGTCATAATTGTGTTTTGACTTTAATATGTCAGTACGTTTATTTCTAGTTAGAAATTATTAATTAACACTCACACAATGTTTTTCAAGGTTACCAGTGAATCTGGTGGAGAAAAGAAAAGTAAAAATTTTGGATAATTTTCTCAAATTAAGCGGATGACAACATTGTCTTTCAGAGACTTGGGAAGGCTTACTTTCAGCAAGTCTCTACAAAGTATAACTACTTTAGTGTGTGTATGAAATGGCAGTGATGCAATATTGGATGTTCTCCAAAATTCTCATTTCTGCATCACCGTTTTCCTACCATTTCATTTTTTTTCTGTGAATGCTTGTAATGTTTCATTTGCTGGTTTTTTTTGTTGATGAAAGCCCTGTAAAACTCTCCACTGAAGTGGAATGAGAAGCTTCCTAGTGGGAAAACTGTAACAAAAGTTTGTGAAAGACTTGATGCCTTTATATGTTTTCTAACTGCTGCTCTTATCCCATTTATTCGTTTATAGAGTGGTGAAGAGTTCTTTTAGCCTTCATCTGTTAAGCAAAACCAGCACGCTAGGCTTTGTACCTCCAGCACAGATCTGGTCTGTTTTGTTTTCTTCTACCTAATGTTGAGCCTTTTTGCAATGATAAATGAATTTCATAGCCCTTGGTAAAGGTTCACTTATCCTCAATGGGCTTTATTTCCTTTCTCATTTTTTTTTTTTTGCTGTGTCATATTCTATACTTGTACAATATATTTGAGTATATCTCTTTAGTATCCTGGATATAACCATCCATGACTGTGTCTAGTTTTGCTGCAACATTTGCAGACCCTGCTTTGTCTTGCAGCAGGCTGCAGATATATTTTTGTTCAATAATAATGGTAACAACAAGAATAATATCAACCAGAAATATAGGTCAAGTAGAGTTTTCATTCCTTTTGTTTTCTTACGATCTTGTGACCTTTATCAGATAGATAGATAGATAGATAAAAGAAGATAACTTAGGGAGCAACATGTGCCACATATTTCATTCTGCAAAAATTATCAGTTTAGGTACAGTGTAGGTGGTGAAAGGAGCATGTTCCCTGGTGGTGAGTGAAATGCAAAGTATCTGGTATACGGATGTGGCTAGTGTTGTGTGTGAGAGGTTGTCCAGGCCACAGCATAGTAATTTCTGGTTCTCCTTTTAAATTGTTGTATTTTGGTAGTATCATTCCAGTAATAAAACTTAAAAGCTGAAAAGAAAGTAGTTCTTCAAGATCGTCTTGTTAGTAATGGGCAGGATCTTTTGCTACAGAAACATATGACACCACAGAGTTTTCTTCGTAAGACTGTGGAGAATAGAAGGGAACCCCATGGGAACAGCAGAATCTAGTTACAGTACTTGCCTTCTCGAACTTCAATCTCTGGACATCTCTGCATGATCCGTATGAAAGTTTGGTTTTGAGACTACTTACATGTATTTAATATCTTATTCTTTTTTACTGTTTTTTTTTTTAGAGTATTACAATAATACAATATTTCACAGAGTAGTGCCTGGCTTTATAGTGCAGGGAGGTGATCCCACTGGTACTGGATCAGGAGGAGAGTCAGTCTATGGAGCTCCTTTCAAGGTGTGTATCTGTATATCTTAGGCCTTAGTTTTTTGTTATTCTCTATCCGTTGTTCTTCCTACCATGTTAAGTTGTGAAAAATCAAACCTTATATGAAATGCATACAAGTGCAGTAGTTGCTTTCATATGCTGCTTTGGTGTGTTTGAACATGCCCTTCTCAATGGAGAGTTTAGAATCTAGCTACTCTGATACATGTGTACCCGTAGTAGCATGAATTTCACAAAGGAAAATATGGAGAGGCGGAATGAAAAGTAGGTGATACATGACGCACTCAGATGCAGAAATGTATGTTGTTTGTGCACATTGTATCTCATTTAGCAAAGGTCTCCATGTTGCCTGAAATCAAGAAAGACTAAATGGCTTTCCAGACAACATTAATATGGATAAGATAAAAAAAGCAGGTGGTGTTGGAAGCTTCCAGGTGCCCCCCATGGCTATGGTCACGCTTGGCATCGAAATTCTACAATTTTTATAAGTACAAAATTAGCCTACCTAACAAATGTTGTCCAATTAGAAGAGCAGTCAATTAGGTAATCTGCCCCTGGGTTCTGCCCCATTGGAGTCAGTCCAGGGGGCTTCTTTGCCCTATTTCTTGTTATGTCTTCTCAGATTCTGGTTGCAAAAACAAAACATTCTCTTCTTGACAGTAAGACCAAACAGTATTTCAGAAAGATGTTAGAAGGTTAGCTTATTGTTCTAAAATCTAAGAGAAAGAATAGGAAAAGTACTAGGAACTATATAACTGTATAATAGTAGTCTACAGAGCTACAAATGTATGAAAAATATATAAAAAGCAAAAATTTTTAGACATCATCTGAAGGCTGTGTATATGTTTACTGGTGTTATTGATGCCATCATGGCTCATCTCTTAAGCAGGAGGCTCAGGTCCTGAGTGAAGCTACACAAGCTGAGCAGCTGTGTTCTGTTCTGCCTAACTGTTTTATTTCAGGTGGAGCAGGCACCTTTAACTCGAGACTGAAGCTGCATAGCCTGTTTTTGGGCCTTGCATCTTCTTGCTGCTAGACTGTTGTATCTAGCATGAAGCTGAAGTTTGTGGGAGGGATTGGTACCTGAGCAGAGAACAAAACAAATATTACCAATATTGTATTAGCATTGTTGCTTAAAATTAGTGGTATTTCAATACTGCAGTGTTTAGCATTGTGATATTACAGTAGTATTCATCACTTCCTGCTTGCTTTGAATGGAGTCCTGTTTTGTCTTATGGTCCAGAAAATGTTCTTCCTATGGATTTTTGCATTACTGTGTTATCACAAACCGTAACTGTGCTTTCAGTTACCATGAATTAGTATTTACATTAATTTTTCACATAAATACAGGGATTGACAAGAATGGTATTTTTACAAGATACATATGAAATGCGGTTACTTTTTAAAATGCTTTTGATTTTCTTAATGTTCAGGGGATAATGTATGCAAATAAAAATAATGAATAACAATTGACTTGTAGTCAATTACTGGAAAAAGATAAAATTAACAAGACAGAACTTAGAGGGTTTTTATTAAGGAATGTGTCTTTCTGTTGTTGATATACTAATTTCTAATTTTTTCTTCGGTGTTTGTTGGTTATGTATTTATGGTTGCTTTTGAAGATGGTTCACTTGTTTGCATTATTGGAGGCACTGGGGGTTAGCAATACTGACTAAAAATAATTTTTGCTGCTCAAAGTAGAAGCTTTTAAATGTAATTCTGGCATTGAGTTTCAAAGTACTTGGGATTTATTATTGTCTGAATTCAAAAGAAAATTAGCAGCGTATTTTTCTGTGTGTGCATATTGATGTAAATAAGCTCTGAAGAAACAGTTATATACTGAAATGGTGCTCTTTTCTCCTGTTTTTTTCCAGGATGAGTTCCACTCACGATTACGATTTAATCGAAGAGGACTTGTTGCTATGGCAAATGCAGGGCCACATGATAATGGGAGTCAGTTTTTCTTTACATTGGGTCGTGCGGATGAACTCAACAACAAGCACACAATCTTTGGAAAGGTCTGTTATATTAACTAAAGTGCCAGATGAAGTCTGACACAAACTACTACAAGTTTCTCTGAAGGCCAATTTAGTGTTGTTTACTGCTATGTACATTTGAAATTTATTTCCCTGCTTTCTAGGCTCTCTCCCTTCTCTTTGTTTCTTATGTCTGGTAGAAATGTTCCTGTGGGTTGTTCCTGTTATTATTATTTTGCTGTTGTTATTCTTCTAAATTGTATTTTCATGTTGTGCTGCCTTTAAATAATCTTATTAGTATTATTATGGCTCTGTCTTGTTAATCAGTTCATCTAATAGTAATGACATTTTAGAAGATTCTGTTTGTAAGTTCTAATTACTCAAGAAGGATCAGGAAAATTAAAAATGTGAGATGAAGTTACCACTCTCATGATTTACTTAAAAAAAAACCAAATTTTTTTTTATTTCAGTGGTTTTTGTTTTCCTGTTTCATAGCTCACAGTAAGAGTTTGACATCTTCATCTGCATACATTCTCAAAACTACCTGTATTCCTTCAACTTTTGCCATTAAATTTAAAAACCCAAAGTTTTGTACATTGTACTTGCTGTTTTTCAGAAGTCTTACGTGCTTATGGTATTTCCTATATCACTTGTATTTTCAAAATTTTTTAGATAATAATTGCCTTGTATTTTTCAGAATAAATAACACAAATTACAGTCAAGGACTTTTTTTGTAAATTTGCCAGGTTACAGGGGATACAATATATAACATGTTGCGCCTGGCTGAAGTAGAAGTTGACAAGGAAGAGAGACCTCTCAGTCCACACAAAATAAGAAGCAGTGAGGTGAGTATGTTTTGGTTTGAAATGTGGCGTTTTAAAATTCTTTTGTACATAGTGTTCAGAAAACTTGGCTTGTCCTTTTGCATATTGTTTTAAAATATTGAATCACTTAATTACAACAAAATACTTCCTAAGGATGTGTCTATAATACTGGGTTTTTTAACAGGTTTTGTTTAATCCTTTTGATGACATTATCCCAAGACCGAATAGAAAACTGAAGAAGGACAAACCAGAAGAAGAAACTAAAAAGTCCAAAGTAAAAGGCACAAAGTAAGTATATGCAACCTAAGTCGTGGTTAATTTTATTTCACCTTTGATTTGTAGCTTGGCAATATTTTGTATCTATTTCTGCTTTTGAAACACGAGGTTTTACCAAAATGCACAGAGGAATCTTACAATCTTAGCAAAAGCGACTTCCTTGTTTCTGGGGTGGATCATGCAAATCCTGCATTCATTCAAAACCTCATTCAGTCAGATTCTCTGACTGAAATGGTTACTGTGCATCTGCTGAGCTGTATCTGTTTTATGCATGGTGATTGTTGCAAAAATAAAAGGTGGTTCATCTTTCCCATACACCACGATGGGCAATCATCTGACTGAGATGACACTGCGATTAAAACCTACTAGTAAGAGTAACTAGGTCGTAGCTCAGTTGCTTGGGATTTTTGAACTTATTTGATCAGCTACTGCTTCTCCACCACTGAAGCTTTTAGCAAGAGGCAGGCATTTTGACGTGGAAAGTTTTAGTTTCTGTGAATGAAAGCTCTTAGACACAAACATGCAGTGTTTAGGAAGTCCTAAGTGTGCATGCTGTCAGTTCTGTTGCACAAAAATAGAACATGTTGCAACTGACTGGTTCCAACATACAATTAACTCTTGAAAATGAAATTAAATATCATAATTTCTTTAATTGCATTCTGTGAACGTGTGTACATTTGATGCCTTTCTGAGCCATCATATTGTGAAAATTTTGTGTCTGTTTCTTTAATGCTGTTCTGTTGAGAAAAAAAATGCTACAGAGCTGTCAGCATTCAAGTGTCTGTGAAAGGTAGTCAAGGCAGAATTTCTTTAATTGTGTCTCAGCTGATGCTTCGCTATCATTGTTTTATCTCAGGAATACAATACAACATGCTATTTATGGTTTATTGCAAAGCAAAATGTTGTAGGCTTGGAATTGATACATTTAGCAGGACAAAAAGTTTTTTAAAAAATCATGTACATGAAAGTAACATGTTTAATGGAATGTTACTAAGACTGTATTTAACGTTTTACTAGAAATATTTTTTTTTCCTCTGAAAGAAACTTTAACCTGCTTTCCTTTGGGGAAGAAGCTGAAGAAGAAGAGGAAGAAGTCAGTAGAGTTAGTCAGGTACTGTACCAAACTATCCTCATTTTTCTTTTCAACCTAATTACCTTTTCTGCATATTTGTGAAAAGCTTTAAAGTTCTTAGTCTTGTTCTTATATTTGCGTTTTGAACAATAATACTAGAAATTGCTTCAGTTTTTAGGGTTCTACTGTTTTAGCATTTTGCAAAAACAGAAGTTTTTAATTTTTTTGACTTGGAATGTGCCTTCAGTTACTGCATGGAATTTTTGCATTTTTACATTCCATGAACATACAAATCTAAATCTGCTGTTTAAAAGTCATGGTATTCTTCTTCAGCTCCTTAATTTTAAGAGTGAGATTATATAATGAAATATTTGGGTTTTGAAGGTCATCATATGCATTCCCAACGCATTCTTAGCTCCATTTTCTTATGTATATCCATTCATATGTGTGCAAAACGAAGTAGGGTTATTGTGGAGAAAATAATCCATATCATAAGCTAATAGTGCACTATAGTGAATTGTTCACATGCACGGAACTAGGGTTGCACAGATAATCTTTGATCTAATGTTTCCTTCCCTGACTTTGCTACTCAAATAAGGTTAGTTTAAAAATTTCTTCAATAAGTTGTTAATCTCATTTCTACTACTGACCAGGTCATTCCACTAGAGCCCTAGGCTTTCTACAGTACCTCACTGCTTCAGTTAGTGATCAGACTACGTGGTCCCGAATCCTGTACCACATAAGTGAAAAAATGGTTGTGAGTCCTCTGAAGTTAGTTAAAATACAAAAGAAAAACAGTGAACAATGATGGACAATGTTATAGTGAGATAATATCAGTCAGGATGATAGTAGAGATTTAATACAACAGCAGTTTAACTATTATTTTTTCTTTTTTTCAACTTACCAATCAGACAACCTATACTTGTTTACCTCGATAGGCTCATCTGTGTTTCTGCTCTTGGTATATATCTACCTTTTAATACTGTGTTTAACCCCCTTGCTTTGACTTTCTTTCTTTCCATGCCAGATATTTGTTTTTTACTTCAAAATTATCTAAATAGAGTGCCTCTTTCATGAAAAGCCTGGTTTCACTATTTTCATGCTGTCTTTCAACTCAGCCTGAAAATCTCATCCTCCTATTTGTTCTGACTAAACTCTGGACTAGCTGTAGCTGGATAAATAATCACACCCACTCTTTATAAAGAGTTTCTATTCATTCTTTACAACAAAATAAAACCTTCTTTTTGAAACCTCATTGCTTGTTCATAATAGGTCTAGATTACTGTCTCTGTAGTTCTGGACGTTATCTTAATCTTGATTAAGCTGAAGTACACGAACATCAGCACTAATTTTCATTGTCTGTTTTTGACAAGAAAAATGGAAGGTCGAGGTTAATAATGAGATACTTTGACACCTACAAATGTAGAATCCTATGAACTTTTTTTGGTTGCCAGATGCAGTAAGTCTTGCTTGTTTAAGAAGTGTGCTTGTTTAAGATGGGCGGAGGAGCTCCGGGTAAAACCCCTCAAGGCCACGAGCGCTATTAGTGCATTCAGGGATCTGACTGTGGGGACCCCACTGGCTGTTGATGAGTGTTGTAACTGAAGCTTTCGGTATCCACACTGCTTTTTGTCTGTACTTGTTTGGAGCACTTTACAATACACACCCCCACCCCCTCTCCAAACACTTCACCCCCTTTCTTATTTAAGGAATTATTTTTTCGTTTTGCTGAATGTGTTAGTTTTTGTTTTCTATGTAACATAAAAATTGAAGTTGCATTTAAATGAGCAAGATTTTGTCCACACATCTAGTGTCATACTGAAAGCATTAAACAATGCATCTGCGATGGAGACATTAAGTCACAATACAGTCTGTTCCTGTAGCAGAGATTTTCAGTCTGATTTCACTCTGAAATTTAAGTATGCTTTGTTTTCGGATTAGCATGTGGAATGCTTTCTTACTGCAGTCTTTTTGCCTGAAGACTGTATGTGTTGTTAGATTTATTTGACTGGTTGTGTCAGTAGATGATTCCTGAATGATGTATTCCAGCTTGATGTGTTGCAATTTGTTCACTTCTTTTTTTTTTTCCCTAGGGATCTAATTAGTGTTCTTCCAATTAATAAGTCCTGTTTTGTACATGGTAGTTCTTTGAGTTGTCATGTGCCATTATTGGAAAGTCCCTCTTCATTCACTCAAGTGTGTATGTGCTAGATCTGCCGTCTTTATCATGTGTAATGATTGTCATGACTAAATAGTCTCTTTTTTTTCCTCTCTCTCTTTCCTTTAAAACTAAGTGCATTGGTATTACAAAAGTAAATTCATGGAGTCGGCTTAATGCTTCTCTTTCTGGAACACTCTCTCTGTTCTTCTGCTCATTAAAGTGTTTATGCTTACTGGGTAGGCTAAAGCTAACAAGAAACAAGTTATGTTTTTCTTACATAATCCTTTTTCACTATCTAGCCTCTTAGACACTGAAATGAGTAATACCTTTTTTCTTTTTTTTTTCTTTTAACAGAGCATGAAGGGGAAAAGTAAAAGTAGTCATGATCTCCTGAAGGATGATCCACATCTAAGCTCAGTTCCTGCTGTCAAAAGGTTAATATGTGATTTCCAGTTTCTAGAACAGATCTACTTTCAATATGTTATACCCAATTAGCTTCATGTGTACTCATTTAAGAATGTTAACTCATGTTACTCTTCAAAAAATTAAGAGTGGCAGTGCTGGATCAGACCAAACATTTCTCTAACCTACTAAACTGTCACCACCACTGGCTGTCAATGGATGCCCAATAAAGAATAAAAGCAAGGCAAATAGATTGTTTATCTGAGTAGTCTCCCAGCCTCCATCAACTTTCACCTCAGGGAACTGTCAGATTTGATGTGGTTCATCTATTTAGTAATCCTTAATAGAGCTCTTGTCAAAGTATATATTAAGTCTGTTGTGGTGTTGTTTCCATTCACACCCTCCTGTCTGCTACAGGAAGAAGTCTCTCCCCTTCTTGTTCTGAACCTGGATGCTACTATCAGCATTTGATAAATTCTTAATCTCGTTCTGAAAGTGACACTGAGCAGTCAGTCCCTTTATACCTCTCTTAACCACAATAGTTTCTTAGACCATCTCTTTTCTAGCCTAAACTTTTAAAATTGACTTAAATTTTCTTCATGTAGAAGTTGTTCTGTGTCATGATTATTCTACTTGCTTTTCCCAGCCCTCCAACCCTGCTTATGCTCAAAAATATCTATTTTTTTTTCCAGTCTAAAGAACATGCTAAAAATGAGGTGAATCATAAATCTATATGCTTGGATAAAGTTGGTTTTCTTCTCTGTTTCGTTTTAATACTTCTTAAATTCTGATTTTAACCACAATTGAGTATTAAGGTGAGAACATTCCATGGAAGTATGTTGTTACCTGTAAGAATCTGCTTATCATAGGATCGTAGAGTAGTTGGTTTGGAAGCAACCATTAAAATTTATCACATCCACCCCCCCTGCAATGAGCAGAGACATCTTCAACTAAATCAAGTTGTGCAGAGCCCCATCCAGCCTGGCCTTGAATTTTCCCAGGGATGGAGCATCTACCACCTCTCTTTGCAGGCTGCTTCAGTGTGCCACCACCCGCATCATAAAAAATGTCTTCCTTGTATCTAGTCTGAAACTACCCTCTTCTGGTTTAAAACTCTTACGCCTTGTTCTTTTACAACAGGCCCTTCTAAGAAGTCTGTCCCCATCTTTCTTATAGACCCACTTGAGATATGGAAAGGTTGCAATAAGGTGTCCCTGCAGTCTTTTCTCCAGACTGAACAATCCTGCCTTTCCGCATTGTAGAGGTGATCATCTTCATGGCTCTTCTCTGGAGTCCCTCCGTCAGGTTTCTGTCTTTTCTGTACTGGGGACCCCAGAGCTGAATGCAGCACTGCAGGTGGGGTCTGGCCAGAGTGGAGCAGTCTGTTCATCCCCCAGACTGTATTGATACCAGCAGTTGCCCTGACCCAGGTGCAACACCTTATTAAATTAGTGTCATTGATTGAAACACATTTAGAGTTTCTTTGATGATCTTGATTACTTATTGATTGGTTACAGCACACTTCTTTAATATTCCTTGCTTTTTCTCTATCATAGCTTCTTTTTAAAGTTGTGGGCTAAAAGGGTTCAAAGATCCTTATTATTAGTTTGTGATTGTTAACAGTGGGTGTATTAGCCTTAGTATATTCAGATAGATTTCGATTTTTAATTCACTAAACTGTAGCTGCATAACAAATTAAAATCTTGATGTTAAGCTTACTTATCAGTAAAATGTGTGTTGAACATGCCTGTATAAAGAAGACATTCCAAAATATAAACTATTTGCAACGAAATGCTAGCAATTGTTTGGTATATGAGATCAAAAACATCTCAACTGAGTTTTGGTAGTTTTAACTGTATACATTGGTGTTTCCCTTGGATACCTCAATATATGGTTAGGATTTCTCCATTGTATGAAAGTCCTTGTTTTTAAACATTTCTAATTAGAAAAGATTGTGATATGATAGAGAATATAGATAGTGAAATGATAGAAAATAATATTAATTGATACTTTTAAGATAAATGTGAGGATAATATAAATTACTAATTTGACTAAAATTTCACGTAGGTAACCAACAAATTTTTTTTATTTATGAAATGGGAGGTTTTAAATATTACTTTGAATCTCTTCTAGCACTTCAAAGTAGTTACTTTTTTTTTTCTTCCTTTAGCGAAGTGGCAAATGAAGAAAAGGATTTGAGTGAGGTAAGTATCATTTTTTTATTAAAAAGTCTGTCATTATTTTAATAATGATCTGTATGTAGATTAGATTTTCTTTGGGGAACAAATGCTACTTTAGAGATTTTTGAGACGTAGCTCAAGCCAGATTTCCAGCAAAAGGCTAGAGGCCCTGTCCAAGCTCTAAGGTTTGGCCATTCACAGCAGAATAGAATTAGCATACTAGCTACTACATTTTATAAAAACTGCTTATATTGTATTTCAGCCAATAGGTTAGTTATGTAGGAGTATGGTACATGACTTAAGTACCGCAGGGTGACAAACCACCAGAATGATAAAAAGCCTGAAACTGCTTCTAAAAAAGCAACTAAAATTAAGTTTGTCATGAATAATAATATAATTGCAATGTTTGAGGGTAAGTCTGCATGTGAGTGAGAGTCCTGTTGGAATGATTTCTTCAAGAGAACAAAATTTCAGTGAATTGTTAAATTGTATTGACAAGACTGTCACCCTTGAAAGACATGAAATCTGAATACTCAAGCAGTAGCATTCAACTAAACATGGAGGTTATTCTAAGTACAAGGAAATTGTCATATATAAACATAAGGCCTGCTAGCTGAAATGTGCTTCTGTCTCCAGCCATAGATCATAGGAATACCTCTTTGAATTGTTGTTGAGATAAGGATGTAATATTTGACTAGGAATGTAATCTTCCATTCACCTAACTGAATCCTGAAAAGTGTTGTCTTCTATATCTATCCATCATGCATGGGTACTGATTACAGTGTGTGTTGACACACTGGAAGTAAAGGAAGAACACAATCTGTCCCATTCTTGTGCCTAAAAAAATGCATCTGCTTACACCCTATTGCTTTTTTCACAAGTCATATTATGAGTTCAGGTTTTTTGACATCTTCTCCATTGTGATTCCTGCTGTGCAGGAGCATTTAAGTGTTAGAAGGGTTTGGAGAATGGTATTTAATTAATAATTCTTAAGATGTTCTAATAGCCCTTTCTTAAGCAAACTGGATTCAGGGAGTATAGAACATGGACATATTAGGCTGAAGAACAAAAATTTAAATAAGTATGTCTAATTAAGCCAAAGCTGGAAATACGAAGGGTTTTTCTTTTTCTTCCTGGAGAAGTGTTCTCTTTAGATTTCCTTTCATTGAAAGATTTTAGCTAAGATCTAGTGTTTCAGGCAGTAACCTGAGTCTTGTAAAGTGGTACTAGTATTTTACCATCTGTTTTGGAGTTATTTTAGTTAACACATCACAGGATCACATTGTATATACACAGCTGCAACATGTTGGTCATTTGTAGCCAATCCTGTGAGCAAATAATTCTTACAGAATTCCCTACCTCCCCCAAATAATAAGCCCTAACATCTAAGAGAAACTTTTGTTAGTATTCCCTAAGCACCTGACCTTGCTGTTCTTGCTATTAAATACCATCCTGTTTCTCTTACTGCAGTCCTCAAAGTCATACATTTCATTCTTTGAGAGAGCCTTTGTGTTAGCAATACCTCCTAGCTATTTGTTAAGATTCTTTTTGTGCCCAAGTCCTTAATGAAAACGTTATATGAAATGTGTTCACAAAATTTTTTCCCCACCAGTGACATTTCTCTTTCCTGCACAATTTCTCTCCCTGTTTGTCAGTTAGTTGCTGAACAGTAAGTTTCATGCAGTACTATGTATAGATAAAACTAGATATCCACCCCTCAATTCAATAGTCTTCTAAACTGGGAAAAGCATATTACGTACAGTAGCCATTAGTCATTCTGTCACAAAATATCTCATGACATTTTTATTTCCATAGTGAAGAGAAGAATAGGGCAACTCTACCCAGCTAATAACAGCAGCAAAAAGTAGTACAACTTTCAGGCAGGCAGTTTTGCATTTCTATGTCACACAGGGAGCAACCTCAGCCAGCAGAACAGCCACTTCCCTTTTGAGGTGCCGTGTAGTTCAATCTGGGTAGAAATTGTTAAATCTATTAGTTGAGATCAGATGGACTTAATGAGAGAGAAGAGGGACTGAAGGAGTAGACTGGGCAGGAGAAGAGAATAGAGCTGCAAGGGGGAAATAGGTTGAGGAGGTAGGTTATATCCTATTTTCTCAGTGTTTCTCTAGAAGAAAAATGGTGAAATACTTCAAAGCAAGGGTAATAGTTTGGGAAGTAGCGAATTCAGCCAAGTGGAACAAGTTGAACCATTTTGTCCATCCCATTTTAAAATACTGTCCATGGAACCCCCATCCTGTACTCAGATTTCTCTAATTTTTTTCTAGCTTACTACTTAGCTATTGCAATTTGTCTAGAGCTGTCCATTTTTATTCCAGAAGTTCTTCTGTCCGACTCCATGTTTCAGTGAAATACTCTTACCTAAGCCCTAGCCACATCTCCACCAGGAGTCTGTCTGTATCCTTGACTGTTAAGCACTTTGGACACAGTCCTGTCACGTTCTTTTCTGCATTCTGGCTCCTGCCATCGAGGTCTGTAGTCACCCATCTCTCTGACAATTTATCGTATAAGCAAATCCTTCAGAAAATTTCGTTATCTCCTCTGTCAAACAATACCTTTCTGGTGAATCAAGGGAAATGCTGATCCTGTTCTACTTTTCTCCTCCCCTATTAAAAAACAACAGACAAAACCCCCACAACAACCTTTCAGTTATTTCATTGGCAAAACATTCAGCTATTTTACTCTGCTGAATATTCAGATCTTTCTTTTTTATTTCTGACTGGTCTTGACTTGTCTAAGTCTCAAGTCTAAGCATGGTAGTCTAACAATTCCTAAACAGTGACTCCCATACAACTTCTGAAATCCAGCTCTTGATTTTTCTCTTCTATTCCCAAATTTTGTCTCTTGCTGCTTTTACTTTTCTGTCCTCTCCCCTTCCATGTTTATGGACATGGTCTTCATGCTACTCCTCCTACCTGTCCATCACACCCAGGACATGTACATGGTCTTTAGAGTGTTCCTTCCCAAGGGCTTACATTTTGGCATTCTCCTGGATACAATAAAGTCCTCTGGATTACCATTTCTAAGTGTCCTTTCTGAGGCCAAAATTAGAATCATGTGGCATCTTATGCTTTTCCTTTGTTGATTAGCATCCACCAAAGTAAACATAAAAAGATGTACCATGTAATCTTCAAGCTGGCATTCTTGAATTAAGATTCATACAGGCTTCCTTCTTCAAGGAAGGAAGTAGTCAAACTTAGATCCCTTGATCTAGTCAGGCTACTTCTTCATTCTCCACTTATTTCTCTCTCCAAATGTCTTTGTATCAAGGTAGTTTATCCCTTTTGTGTACCTCTGCTAGGCCTGGAGGCCTGAGGCATCTGCTTGGACCTCTGTGGCAAATTGGGATGATTGATTCCTGAGGTTTTCACAGCCTGTTTTGATCAATTTAGTATTTGTAAATTCCCTAACAGAGGCTGATGGGATAGCCTCTTCCATCCCATCATGACAGTAGTATAGCCATGTGGCAGGAAGTTCTTACATTTTTCTTTCAGTGGAAAATGAAGGAAAAATTCAGTGTATTGCCTTGATCAAATTTTGGATTCATGAATAATGACCAGAGTAATATCATGTTGCTATGATGCCATCTGTAGACCTGAAAGAGTTAATAATCTAGAATAGACTGTTTTAATTTTTTTAACTATACAAAAAAGAAGTAATTTGTATATGAAAAAAAAATCGTATTATTTGTTCCCTCTGAAGAAAATAAGGAGATACTTGTTTTAAAAGTTTGCTTTGAAGTATTAATCTTTTTTCTTGGAAGAGATTATAAGAAAAAAATTTCCATATTCAATATTCTGTAGTAAAGAAAATCTAAAGCAGTTCTCTCATTTTAAACCAAAAAAGGATGAAGAAGAACATGATGAAGCTGCTGATAGTGTAGATGATGAAGCTGCAAGTAATGAGAGATTTCAAATAAAGGAACACATTGCCAAGAAATTGAAAATTTATACAAGTGAAAATGCTAAACAGCAACTTCAAGAGGAAGAAACTAAGACAGAAAGGAAAACAACTAGTCGTAGGTAAGGATTGTTTTGTTTGGTTTTTTCTCTTTAGATTGTTTACGGTTAAAGATCTTCTGCTTGTTCCGGTTTCGCAGTTACAACGTTGATAGGTTAGTGTATCATTAAAAACACTCCCCCTGCCCACCTCCAGCTGTGAAGGTGAGATTGCCTATTGCTTTCATTCTTTCTCATTTCTCTTAGCTTTGTTTGACAGTTTGAACCAAACAGTTAACTTACATTTTGTTACACTCAGCACTTATTAATACTATGTACGGAAGTTGTATTTTTCCCTGTGAATTAGAAATGAAGGGCATTTGTATGTATTTCTCACACTTTACTTTTGTTTTTCTGCTCAGTTGTAATACTGAGTTTTGTAGCTGCTTTATCTGTGTTAACATGTAGTAGTGATCTACCACTGAGACTGACAGAAAGGAAAGGCTTCCTAGTCATCTAGTGAAGTTTGGTTTAACACAGTGCTCATTCTTACAGTGTACCTGCTTTCCAGCACTGTAGTGCATCCATCTTTACATACAGTTTTTCTCTGCAGACATAAAAACTTGGATTCCGGTCATGTAATTCAGCTGTGCCAGTCTTTGTGAACATCCATTCTAACTCAGAATATTCTGCACTTCTGTGATCTGTACTGGTTAGCACTCAGTTTTCAGTTGAGTTAATTTGTTTTCGTAGAACCTTGTGTCTTGACAGGTTGTTTTTTTGGCAAGTGAGTTTGAGAATAATATTAGCAATTAATAATATTGATAAAAACACTCATCATGTATCAAATGATGACTAGTGGGTGTGATGTCAAACTTACTGAGAATTATTATCCAGTATTTCAGTAAGTATGGACTCCAGAAGTTACTGAAGAATTAAGACTTTGCAGCTATAAAGTTAAATGTGTAAGTTTACTTATTCAGTGAAACTTGCTGGGGGCTAGGGGAAACATCGGAAAGTTAATTCGGATTTTGTACTCTTAACTCTGCACAACCATCATAGATAAACAACTGTCACTCATTAAATTAGTCAGGCTGTGCCCATACTAAATTCTGCATATGTAGTCACTGTTTTGGATTCTCTCCCATAACAGTTTCCTCTGAAGGGAACCATTCTGGTTCCTTTTCCTATTCCAGTTTCTTTCCCTGTTCATTTTCCTTGTTTTCCTGTTTATTTTAACTGGTTTTCTTTTAACTGGTTTTTTGGTTTTTTTCACTTTACATATTGCAGGTAAGATTTTGTAGGTAATGGCCAAGGCATACTGGTGACATGGAAGAATATAGAACACTCTCTTTGTGACAAAAGAATACTGGTACACCTGTTCCATACCAGTTACTATCCCTATTAATTAATGGGAATTAAAGGCTTTGAATCAAGACACATTAAGATAAATTTGTTGTAATAATAGACTTTGAGATAAAACATATTGAAACTTTGGTTAGAAAATAGAAGGAACAACTGAAACAAAATCTGTTGTTTTTTTACAGTCCTCAGAAATTCACATATCTGACTTCCAACCCTTGCAGGTTTTTCTGGTTTTATATGACTGGATATAACTGCTAAAAATAAAACTGACCATATCTTTTACTGAAAAAAAGGCTTTTGTCAGTTACGGTGAGCGTTCAGTCATTACCTTAATTGTAAAACAAAACATGTTATTAAGAGAAAAGGGAATTCACACCCTGACATTTGCAACTTGATACATATCAATATAGCTATTTTTACTGAAAGAATTTGGTATGATTTTAATAGCAAGATTAGTAAGTTTCAACCATTCTCTGTTATGTATTATTTTTAAGTCTGTGTGGCCTTTATGTTTAGAAGCAGGACATGATTTTAGAGTGTTAGAGCCATTTGCATTATTTTGGATAATCTTTTAATACTGGTGTATTAAAATGTGCTGACTGTAGGTGGTGCTGTTTGTCTGCCTTTCTTGAAGCAGTGAAAGCCCAGTGACAATATTGCTAAGAAAGCAATTCATATTGGCCACTTTATAAGTTTGAAGAGCTCTAGAAACTAAAATATTCATGGGATTTAAGAGGGAAATTCACTGTGCTTTTCTACATCTTCTTCACTAGATTTGACTCCAAGAATCACACTAGGTACAGTACAGAAGCCCTTGCAATTTGAATAAATCTGAATTGGTTCCAGTCGGTTCTTTCTCAGGCCTGGAAGATGTTACTTCTAAAGTTCCTCCTAATTTTGTGTTTGCTGGAGGACCCAGTACCCTTAATAGCCAGAGATACATAAGAAGAGCATTTGGCATCGAAGACCCAGCACAATAACAAAAATAAAGATGCAGTAAACAAAATTTCTAATTTAAATGGGCATTAGTTTTTCTTGTCATACTATTTATTTCTAGTTAGACGCTAGGTAACTAACTTTCATGATTTGTAAGACTTCATGTCTTACAAGGTCTGCGTGGTCAGATCTGTAAACTGATGTTACTCCATTTCTTTTGGAACCGTACATAAATCTGATCTCTTTGTGGAGTCATGTGTCATGGTTTAACCTCCACGAGCCACCAAGCCCCAGGCAGCCGCTCACTCACTGCCCCACCAGCAGGATCAGGGAGAGAATCAGAAGGGTATATTGAGGTAAAGACAAAAGGGAAAATAGGGAATAGATAGGGAAAGCAAAAGCTGCACATGCAAGCAAAGCGAAGCAAGGAACGGATTCACTGCTTCTCATGGGCAGGCAGGTGTTCAGCCATCTCCAGGAGAGCAGGGCCCCATCTCGTGTAATGGTGACTTGAGAAGACAAACATCATCACTCTAAATGTCCCCTCCTTCTTTCCCCCACTTTGTATACTGAGCACGATGTCACATGATCTGGAATATTCCTTTGGCCGGTTGGGGTCACCTGTCCCGGCTGTGTCTCCTCCTGTCTTCCCATGCACTCTGATTTCTCCTGCCAGCGTGGTGGTACAAGAAGCAGAAAAGACCTTGGCTCTGTATAAGCCCTGTCCAGCAATAACAAAAACACTTTTATGTTATAAACTCTGTGTTCTGCACAAATCCAAAACACAGCCCCATGCTAGGCACTGTAAAGAAAATTGACTACCCCAGCTGAAACCAGCACAGTTACGTACACCAGCATAAAACTCTAATTCTTGAGCATTGGTTTTCTATTTTTCAGTGTTCTTTTCTCTCTATAAGAGCATGTAAATTGCAGTATAAGAAATACAGTATCATGGTTTTATGGCTATGTTAGATGTAACTAGGCATTTTATTAACGAACATACACAAGACATCTTGTAAAACAGATCCCCTGTTTTTTCTTTCTGTTGTCTTGAAGTTGTGCTATGTGTTCCTTTGGGAATTGGTGGCTGTACTATCTCTGCTGTAGACAGATGGTCCACAGCAAGTATACCGAGATCAATGAGTATGATGGAGAATTTCAATCCCAAAATCTGGTTACTAGGGCTGTGGTTGAGATTGACACAAGTTTAAGCTTCTCAGAGTCAATGAATTGTTCTTATTTGTGGAGACTGAATAAATACGGGTTAGCATTAAATAGCCATGTTGGGTAGTGGAGGCAAGTATTCAGAAATTGAAAGGTCTCCAAGAAAAGCTCTCTCTGAAAAAGAACTTTGAAGTATATGGCATCCAAATAACATCTTTAGAATAGCAAAAGACTTTGGCATCTGTACATGTTTACTACCTACCTATCTGTCCAACCACCTGTCCACCAATCTGTTTAATTGTTGCTGGGGTTTTATAAGAATGGCTGCTGGAGACAAAATTGCCTAAGGTATAAATAGGAAGTTTGTAATGTGAAGGAAACACAAAGCTAGAGGATACCCTTAGGAATGAGATACTCGGTGCCTGGGCGTGCATCATGTTTTAGCTCATTTTCAGAGACATTTGTATAGTCAGTCTGTAAGCTGCAGGCTCTGCATGTGGTCGGTCAGTGTGCTCTGTTTGTGGTTATTCTGCTCTTTCAGGGTGGCAATAGTAATAGTATTATAGTCAAATGGATTATCTTAACTCGGAAGAGGGTTTTATTTTATGCATTTTTAGCAGTTGGGAGCAATAGCCTTGGGAGATACTGCTTAGTATCAAATGTAACATAAATTTCTAGACTTACTGTTTTCCAAATAATTGTCTGGCATCCTCTGGCATGAAAATCAAAGGCATGATATTGTTTGTTGTAAATAATGTGTTCTTATATTTGAGGTCTGTTTAGATAAAGTAAGATAAACAATATCAACTTTCATTGTCTGAAATAGTGACTATTTTCTAAGTGTACTGGAGATGTTGGATGATATACTCGTGAGTGTTCACCACCCATTGCAGAGGCAGAGATGTGGGAGATGTAAATATCAAACAAAAAGTGGGGTTGACCATACATAGCTTTCAAATAGTGTCTACTAACATATCAGAGGATGAAGAAATATCTAACATCTATCAAAATTGTTCATCCCATCAGATATTTAAATATGCTAATAGAATAATTGAACTTCTAAGAATACTTGTTTCAGAGTACTGTCTTTAACGTGCATGACTTTTTCTACAAAACTGTATTCATTTATACCAGTCCTGTTTCTTTTAATCCAAATGCGTTTGTGAGGTCTGATGGTTGCACATCTATTTCAGAGAAACAGTACGGAAACAATAGACACCTTCTCAAATTCATAGTACTGAGATCCAATACCACTTCTAAATGCACTTACTTGAAGTGCTCGAATAATGAAGTTAATCTTAGTCATTTCAGTATGCATTTTACCCTCTTATGTATGTTTAAAAAAATAATTTTGTGCAGTTTACAATTTTGTATTAGATGAGAAACCTTGGGAAAAAGAGTTTCCCAGTCATTCTGGCAAGATGTTAGAGAAATTCCACAGGTCTGGGTTTTTTTATTAGAAAGCTTAAACCTATACTTCACACTGTACAACAGCTGTTTGCATGAAGGAATGTATAGAGCTAGAAGAAGTGTTTGCCATCATTGCATGAGTAATCAAATTTTTCAGCATCGCATTGAGTTTGTAAAATGGCAGTGGCTTGAGAGGACCATCTGAAGACTTCAGAGTAAGTAGTCCTCTTCTAGTCTGGTAATTAGAAATATTTCTTTTACATTTCTTTTCATCCTGTAGATGGAGCTCGGATGCCACACACTTCTGGTTACCAGCTTTAAAATTTTTCAGTGCTTCTTGTTTGTAAGACATGCAGTGTGGAGTGAAATACGGTAGACTGTACAGCTTTTCACTGTACAATCAACAATTTCAGTTGCATCCTTGTAATGAATGTATGTAAGAAAAAACAGTAATGAAATAGCAGTATGAAATAGGTGCTTAGAATAGCTAAACTACTGAAGAAGAGAAGCTGACTTTTTGAGTAGTTAACGTCAGTTGAATTCTGTGTTTCCTCTTGTCTGTTTTTCTCTGAGTAATCCTATGATTTGCAGTTGAACTAAGTAACAACATTTCTTTTGGTTTATAAACTATTACTATCATAAGGAGATGAATAGTAGGAGGAGGAGGAGGAGGTACTATTAACTACTTGTAATTAATAATAGTTATATTGCCACTCCTTTGCATTCCTGTTTTTTCTTACACACATTTGCTTGTCATGGATAAAATAAATCATACGTGAAGCTTTAGATGTTTACCGTGCATATATAAGTAGTTACTTCCTTCATCCTCAAAACCTATAACAGAAACCTATAACATTTTTTAAGGTGTAATTCCTCAGAATTACTTTTTTGTTGAAAGACAAGATGAAATAACTTGGACAAATAACCTACATCCCCACAGTCCTTTTGTTATCTAGGCACAGTTGTAATAAAAGTAGTTAATAATGCTAGGCAGGAATTCAAGTTCATGCTAAGTCCAATTCAGAACAGGCAGTAAAAATGGAATATACTTAAGACACCACAACGTTTTCGTAGTATCAACATGAATAAACATTGACACACTGACCATGCAAGCTTGCTTTTCTAAAGTGCTCTCATAGTACTGTGGTGTAGAAAAGCCAAAGCTGATTTGATCTGATCACATGCAAGTCTCTTTTAAAAACCTTTAGATCAAAACTTTTCCCTCTGTATAAATCTACAGTTGTTATAAATGATGAGTTGGATATTTTGTATCCATAAATGAGTAATTTATGTTAGAATATGTTGTTTTAAATGCATTCAGTGTGCTCTCGTTACCTTATGCTTATAATGCAGGCACTATAGTGAAAAGTCATAAAAACGGTTTTGGAGACTCAGATAATTCTACAGTCAAAGAGTTTGTGACATTCTTGTAATTGTTGAAAATCTGCAAATTCTTTGTTATTCGTAAGGTGCATTTCTGTGCATCTATGGAATGAATTCAGGTGGTCTGAGACTGATGTCATGCAAATATGCTGACTAAAATCTTTATTGCAAGGTAGCTGATGTCATTGCCACACTGCTGTATGTAATCTTTGAAACACTGTGGAAATCCTCTGACTGAAGGGTGTTGCAGATGTTGCACCCATTTTCAAAAAGGGCAGTCATCATAGGGAGGATTCAGTTAGCCTTACTTTAGTCCTTGGCCAGATCATGGGGTAGGTCCTCTTGGAAACTATTTCTGGGCATGTGAAGGAGAAAAAGGTGACTTGAAATAGTCAGCATGGGTTTAGCAAAGGTTAAGGTGAGGAGAGAGCTGTGGATATCATCTGGTTTGAACATGAGGCTACAGTAGATGAGTTTCTGTGGTTCCTTCCAACCTGAATTCTTCAGTGATCTTGTGGTTTTTTAATTTTTTTATTTTGTTCACCCTTTCATCCCTGTCAGACTCTGCTGAGGTCTGGAAAAAGTCCTGCGGCTCTTTAGTTGTCTCAATGATTTGTACTGAAGTTACATATATATATGTATGTGTATATGTATATATATATATGCTTCTACTTATTTAAACTTGATCTAGTATTTCATCTTGTGTTCAGCAAGCTACTTTTTTGTGAATGTTGGCTGTTTATAAGTATAGCAGTGTGATGTTAATATCATCTATTTAGAGCTATATGTTTTGGAATGTGAAGTTTTATCTGTTTCTATATAAACTGTGATATTATTTCTTCAGAAAATTACTACTTCAGATTTATTAACTGTACTTCTAATCATACTAGGATTTTCTTAAACTAAGTATTACTGTCAGGCCTTGTCCAGCAATAGTTTGTCTCCTGGTTTCTCAGTTTAGCCCCAAAAAACATACATTGTGTATTAATGAGACTGGCTTTTGAGGTTCTGAATAGAGACTCCTTTTACAACTGGCTTCGAATTTCACTGTACCTAGGGAACTGCTGCTGTTTTCATACAGCAGATTCAGGTATTCTCTTAACAGTGTTTTAAGCCAAAGGAGACCGTTAGATAAATTGTGTATCTCATGCCATAATTTACTGCCAGTTATCTCTGTATTGAACTCTCCGTTTGGCTACAGCTGAACAGGAAAGGCATTCAAACATAATTTGTAGATATCAAGAGAGTGTAGTTTGGTCCATATTTCGTCAGTGAGTGTATTCTATTCCAGTGTTTAGATACATTACTTGTAGTGGTACCTCATCCAGTTTTGCATTTAAATTTGTCTGGGTTCAGCTGGTAGCCACTGCAAAACAAATATTTGCAGTGCCTTTTTCTGAAGTTCACTGCAGCATGCTGTATTTTCTCTTACTTCAACTACTTAAATTCTAATTGAGTCCTTCTGATAAGCGGTACACATTAAGGTCTTTCAGTCTTTCACAGTAAGACAATTTTTTCCAGTCTTCAAATCACTTCATGGTTTGTGGTTTTTTTCCTTCTCCAATTTTTCAACATTCTTTAAAGTACTTTCATCGTTAATCTTTTGTTAGCCTTAATACTGCTGTATACAGACAGCAGCAACTTTTTTTTTCTTGTCTCCCTGTTCATTCACAGATTGACCACATCAGCCTTTCTTACAGGCATTCAACTGATACCACTTATGTTGCTAGGGGTTCCCAGATTCGTTTCAATCATCACTGTGTGAGAATTAGTTTCTCATTTTGTACACTTACTCTGTCTTTTACTTCCTAGATTTTCGCAATTAGATGTCTTCAGCTTTTGTTTTATTTAGGAAGCCCAGGTTGCCCAGCAGTTCTGATCTGAGAATTTGCTACTGTGACAGTTTGTGTGATTCACTACTAATGGATTTAGTACTGAGTTCCCTGGAGTGAATAGATATATTTGTACACAGTGGTTAATGTGCCACTGACAACTATTTTAAGCAATGGCTTTCTAACCTAATTCTTGAATATGGTCTTTTGGCCTGTTTTGTGTCACTTTTTGTTTTTTTTTTTTTTAAGGCTTCCTACATGTAAGTACTGGGAAGCAAGTTTTCCTGATTTCATATAAGCAGAGGGCTTATTTGGGTTGACTCTAAAATTAGCAAAGCTAACAACCAGTCAGGAACTTACGCTGACTTCTACTAAGAAACTCTCTGATAGCACTGTGTCAGAATCTATATGCTACTCTGAAATCTAAATTTCCCTGCTTTCAGTTTTTCCCAAAATGAAACTCATTGTACTCTGAAGTTCAACAATGCCACATGCAGGGTGCTGCTCCTGGGTCAGAGCAATCCCAAGCACAAATACAAGCTGGGCAGAAAATAGATTGAAAGCAGCCCTGAGGAGAAAACTTGGGGGTATTGGTTGACAAGAAGCTTGACAGGAGCTAGAAACATGTGTTTGCAGCCCAGCCAGCCAGCTGGGCTGTGTCAAAAGAGGTATGGCCAGCTGGGCAAGGGAGGTAAAACATATATGAAAGATGGGGATAAACTTTTTAGCAGGGTCTGTTGCAATAAGACTAAGAGGCAATGGCTTTAAACAAAAAGAGAGTTGATTTAGATTAGATATAACAAAGATGTTTTTTACAATGTGGATGGTGAAATGCTGACCTGATTGCCCAGAGAGGTGGTAGATGCTCCACCCATGCGGTTCATTCAGGGTCTGGCAGGACAGGGCTCTGAGCAACCTGATCTAGTTGCAGATGTTCTGCTCATTGTAGGGGTTTGGATACAATAACTTTTAATGGTCCCCTCCAACCCAAACCATTCTAAGATTCTCCCTCTTGAAGCTGCTTCCAACCCAAACCATTCCGTGGTTCTGTATCTCTAAGTGTTAAGGCTAGTGTTTGTATTTCTGGGGAAATGGTAAATACTTGTATTTTATTAAAAATAGTTTCTTCTATACTTCAAAAAAGACTTATTCATTCTGTGTTCATTATACTCCATTCATATGGGTGTTCTTTAAAACTAGGAACCATAGTTAGTAATAAATCAATGAAACAGCTTGTATTGTTTAATTTTTACTTAACTTGAAGCAGGCCATTTTGACACTAAAATAAGTGTCCAAAGCTTTAAACAATTTAAAACAATTTAATATATTAAATTGATAAATTTCAGCTTTATGCAAAAGTAGTTATTTAATCACATACTGAAATAGTTTCAAATAACATTGAATAAAATTCTAATCAATATTTCTGTAAAAGTGCAAAAGCTCATATGATGCTGAATTTCAACAGAGCAAGCAGGCAGCAAATCTTTGCTACTCATCCTGTTCCAGTGCAGGGTATTGAAATGTTTCTCTTACATCCTAACTTTTAGTGGGTTTTATTACGCTAACCATACTTAGGACTGTTCTAAGTGTTCTGCTAGTTGTTCTGCAGTAGTTAATAGAGTTCTCTATCTGTTCTTTCACTCTTGGATTGAATTGTCATTTGAAAAGCTCCTTGGAGAACTGCTGGGCATATAAAATATGCTGATAAATATACAGAACAGTATGGCAGTATTTTAGTCTTTCTGTTTCTCTGTATCTTGATTGAACTGTTTCCAAGCAGATTTTCATTTGGTTAGTCATTTGCCTTAGATACAGTACATCAAGAACACCAGCTGAATTACACTATTTTTCTTGTTCATCATACAAGTTCTTTAGAAGGTATTAATTCAAGCATGTGAACTTGGCTGTGAAGATGTGACAAGGTTGTAGGAGATAAAATTTCTGTATTATGCAGGTAGTACCTGCCTAAATATTTTCAGTGTATGTCAGGGCAGTGCTCTTTCACTAGAGAAGCACTTTATGGAAATCTGGACAGGACTCAGCCCCAGTAAAGAGGTAGAGTTTGGATTATTACCTGTGAGGAAGTAATGAAGTTATTCCATTATTTAAGAATTGACTTTACAGCATAAGAATGCAGAAAGTGGCTGCTAGTTATCCAGATCCGTTTTCCGGGTTTTAGTCTGTAGTTACAGTCTTTGCCTCACATGTGCCAAACTTGGCTTGTACTCAGAGTGCAAGTGGGGCACTACCTTTGGAAAATTTTGGAGTTTATGTCAGAAATTAAGAAGGCAAAATTACACATGCCTACAGTGGTTTGCAAATGGAACTCTCCTGAATTCTAAATACATTTAAAACTGTTTTACCCAAGAGAATATGTCTTGTGTTTTATTGCCACAGCTATGATGTGCAGATACGCATGAGCTGGAGCTACCTGAAAATTTCTTTTCTTTCTCCTGTGGTGTTAAGAAAAAGCACAGACACAAATGTGCGAATTCATTGTCTAGGTATCAAAAACAGTGGAAATGGAAGTAATCTGAAAAAGGAACTTATTTTTATGTGTTCTTTTAAAACCCAGTTTTGTTGAGTGTGTGTCTGATTAATGTAGTAGCTGTTCTAAGCTTCTGCCTTTCAAAAAGTGTAAACATTTAAGTTTCCACATATTTGTAATTTATAAACTGAACTTCTTGTTTGTTTTTGGTTGGGGGTTCTTTGGCTTCTGTGAACATGTCTTTACATCTACACTAGATCCCCAGAAAAGAATGTTAGATACTTTTATGGTGGCTTGCTTGATCTTGACTAGAAAATCACACACACACACAAATCCACTATAGATGTACGAGAAAAAAGCAAGAGACTTGGTCCTATATATTTCAAGAGTCTGAAGGAAGGAAAATATTTTTGGAGTGTTTTGGTTTGTTATTGCTATCCTGATTTTGTAATTATATCATACACAGTCACCCACAGGCCATATATTCTTACAGTCATACTTACCTACATGTCAGATATTTGTTTTGATAGACTTCTACATTAATTTTGTATGTATTTTGTATGCTTTGAGTGACTTGTCATAGCATATAAATTCAGTAAGTATTTGAAACCAAATGCTAATTTGTAAGTTGCCATTTATCCACAGTCATATGGAAATTGCTCACTTCTGCAAATGTTTACATGACTCAGTGGTTCCAGTGAAACTATTAATGTAAGCAAAAATTCATAAATAAGCCTGAGAACCAATGAAGTTCCTTTGGACTGGAATTTTAGAATCTTTTTATGGTATAAAGGGTAAAGGACAGGAAGGAATATTTTGGCTAAAATTACAGAAAAATCCTTACCCTTGGGATTGAGTAACTTTTTTTTTGTAAGACCATCTCAAGAGATTGTAGTCTTCTGTTCCTGTCCACTTGGCCTCCCTTTCTTGACAATTTTTACACAACTAGAATGTTATAGTTGCTTGTGGAGTTCCCTATAAAATAGATTGCTTATACAACCCCAGTAAATCAAATAAAAAAAGGTCAGCTAACAAAATCAGAGCCAGAAGTAAGCTGTCATAGACAAGAGGCTTCTAAGCAAGTTTTAGAGTGTAGAAGATGTGCCTGACCTTCTGTCCGCAGCACACTGCA
The DNA here is from genome assembly GCA_013397565.1 of Ptilonorhynchus violaceus. Classification (NCBI taxonomy): domain Eukaryota; kingdom Metazoa; phylum Chordata; class Aves; order Passeriformes; family Ptilonorhynchidae; genus Ptilonorhynchus; species Ptilonorhynchus violaceus. The sequence continues at coordinate 229,843 of VZRJ01001417.1, read as the reverse complement.
TAAAAGATATCAGTCTTACAGTGAAATGGGAACAGCCTGTTGCTGGGACTAGAACCTTGAATGATATTTACTCCTGTTTTAATCTTTGTATGTTTTATCAAGTCATTTTGTTATTAGTTTTTTCTCATTTTCTCCACTAATAAGTTTTTTCTCATTTCTCATTTTCTCATTTCTCCACTAATATCATAGCATTAACGCTTTTAAAGTACACTTCATTGATACTTTCTTTTGCTTTACGTACTTTTTCTCAATGCATGAGGGATCACTTAGTTCCGTCTATTTTTCTTTAAGGATAGCAATAATATTTGATTTAGCTAAGTGTAATGTTTCATGGTTTATCCATTTCTCTGTAATATAGTCCTAAATTATTTTTTGAGTGATGAGATTCCCTGTGTAATTGTCTCAGAAAATGAAAACAATTACCTACTTTTCCTTTGATAGAAATGAATTCGTAAGTTATCTTTAAGTTGAAGAAGCTAATGTGTTTCTTTCAATTTGCATTTTTATATTTTGTTCAAGAAATTCATTTTTTCAGACATGTATTACTGACATACTGAAAAGAAAGATTACTCCAGAATTGTTTTTAGAAATACGTTTCTTTTCTGAATAAGACTTATTTTCTTAGTGCTACGGATTGCATGATTCATTTATTCTTTTCAAAATAATGTAAATTTTTCTGCCTTCTTTACCTTAATAACATTCATTGTAAAGAAAAAATAATCCCAGACATTCTCTTTGTAGAGTTAATGATTGGCAGTAACTTAAAAGCAGACTATACTATATTAAACACAAACCCAGATTGTTTAGGCACAAAACCCAGAATCCCAGCACTGAGATTTTTCTTGGCTAAGCATCAAAGCGTGTTAATAGGTATAGTGTTAGGCTGGGACAAAGACGGGATTGTTACTGTGGTATATTTCATCCTGCTGCTACTTGGCAAGACGCAGTGTATTTTTAGGTGAAGTTTGTGTGTGCATTTGTCTAGTCACCTGGAAAAAAGGATGCGTATATGACCCGTGAAAATGCAGTTAGCGTGATGGAAGGTGAGAACGTGTAATCCTTATTATACAGTGAATTGTTAGCACTATATAGTGGGTAAGATACCATTTCAAAGAGCTGGAGTGTTCTCAGTTGTTTAGCTGCACATGTGATTTTTTTTTTTCTTGTAACATAACAAGACAGATTTAGCAGTGGTATAGCCATGTACTTTTTAATTGCTAAATGTTCATGCTCCATTTCCTCTCTTTGTTTCAACAGAGTTGAGTAGCATGGGAAGAGACATTTTGAGGGTTTTCTTTCTATTATAGAATGCATTTTCTGTAAATATGAGCAGTATATCTTAAAGTGGTACTGCGGTGAAAGATGACTGCAATATGTTCAAACATTTTCTTTAAACATTACATCCTCTGTTTAACTCTAGACAGTTAATCCATATTACAATTCAATATTTTTATTATTTTTATATGCCTTTCTACAGAGCCAAATAGGTAATAATTATTTTTGGTATAGTGTAGAACAAGTGATGTTGGTTGTCAGATTCTGGTTGTGGAATCTTTATAATGAATAATGGTTTGTAAATAAGTGAATTCAATTATTTCCTGAAAAGTTGTTGTGTTACATTTTTGATCGTTAGTAGTTAATAGTAGTTGGTAATTTGATAATAGTGAAACACAATAAATTACAAAACTTTGTGAGCTGAATCACAGAATGGGTAAGCTTGGAGGGGTTGAATCAAATCTGTGTCAACAGGAATAAAGGAAACCCAACTTGAATCCTTATAAGGGTATATCTGCTTCTAATAAGAAGAAGCTGTTTATCTAATGAAAGTGGAAAACATCCAAAAATCCTGAACCTTGAGAGGATAAGGCAGAAAAGGCTGCTAATATCATTTAATCCACTGTTTTACCTCATAGAGCACACAAGACTCTTAAATTCATTTATCTCACTCTTATCTTTTGGTGGAAAAAAATCCCATTTTAATGTAGAAAGTTTTGCTGAAATATACCCCACAAAAATTTTCTGTGGTAAGTGCTTTTCTTATTTAGTAAACAAAAAATCCTGCTGCTTTTCAGTCTGCCGTTGGGCTCCTCTTGGAGCCAGTAGACCCTTTTTCACTCATCTGCTAGCCTTCTGTTAGCACATCTTCATTTCAATGTTAGCACATTTCTTTCATTTCAGTCTTTTGGACTTCGATGCATCAAGTAGATTGAGCATTAACCTTCTTTTGGGGCATTTTACAGTTTTTCCCAGCCTTTGTCATGTGTAAACTTCATCAGATATTATGCTGTGCTTTCTTCCTTCACACAGGAAAGACTATCAAACTATCTTTTCTTTATGTCCACAAGTAGTACAAGTAATTTTTTTCACGGCTCTAAGTTAATGGTTCTGTTGTTTTTGGTCAAGAACACTATCAATCTCAGGCATATAATTATCTGAGTTATATTTTCTCATTGTAAATAATGATATAACGCTACAATTTCCCCTTCTTCTTTCACCCCCTGCATCTCTAGATTTTTTCCTCCAATTTTATTTTCAACCAGTGTTCCCCATGGCTCAAAAATCTCTAAGCATCTTTTAAAAAACACTTGGAAGCAAATTGCTTGACCATGTTGCCTTTTTTTTTTTCTCTGGCACTTATTTTTAGTTGCTTTTCTTTCTGTTTTGGGATAACTCAAGAAGACAGAAAAATACATCATCTTCAGATGTCATAGCTGGCTTTTTCTGAGAACTGAGAGCTATTGAATCTTTTTTGTCCTGTCTACATTGTAAGTCCTTTTCCTTTTTTTAGGTTTTAATCCCTAACATAAAAAAAATAATAATGTAGGGGGTTTTCTGTTTATGCTCAAAGATGAAGGTCTGTATAACTTTAGCTGTGTCTGTTGTTGTAAATAAATGGACAATGATTGTTTAACAATCAGCTTTCTATGTAAAAATATTTTTACCTTGGTAAAACAACACCTGAGGCCAAGTTAAGAAATTTTTTTTTTCTGTTTTGTACCAACTTTTGATTCAGGCCTTTGTCAGCAAATTACAAATAACCAGCTTCACCCTTTACTCTGTACAAGTGTTTATTCTTTGGATTTTCCTGAACTGTGAGTATAAAGTTAAATATACTGATAAAATCAAAGTACCAAGGCCAGATATCATATGTTTATGGCATGCTTTTAGATAAATTTTTTGTTAGAAAGTGATGTGGTTTTTTTTTTAATTCTAATATTTTAAAAGCTGAAAATATGTGTGTCTGTGAATCAACACCTGACGGAAAACTGATTTGGTGAATTCACATAGTTTCTCCTTATTCTGCTGGATGAATACCGTGGTCTTAGTCCCAAGCTGCCTTTACTAAAAACTAGACCAGGTATTGCCAGTTTCTGTAGAGCATGACATTTTATAGTGACTGCCTTTATTACTGAGAAGGTGTAAAATGTTTGGACTAATGCTACTGAATGGCTGTTACTCTGAGGGATATTAGGATGTTAAAGCATCTGACATGAGGGAAGAACTCCGGTTAAACAAGTAGCACTGTTAATGGCAGTGGGACCAGCAATTCAAAATAGACAATTTCGTGAAGCTGACTATAGCATGTGAATTTTCGTTTTACAATTTGCTACTTTTCCATATGGAATGTTTTCTAGTTCTCCAGGCTGCCTGACAATTAGTGGCACTGCCTCTTCACTTTCCAATAAATTAGGGGAATGCCTTGAGGCATCAGAGAGGTAGGGGTCATAAAAGTGAGCAGGAGAGAATAATGTAGAATGCTGCCATGCTCTACTATTCTTGTCTGCTCATTTCTAGCTAAGGGACATTACAAAAGGAAGACATATTGCTGCCAAGAGTAAGTGAGAAGTCAGTCTGACTTTTAGTGGATTTTGTACATTGCTACAGAAATGTGGCTTAACTGTCTGCAAAGAGAACTCAGTTTTAAAAGTTGTATAAACCATGTTACTGCAATGTACAAAGTTTTAAAATCATGCCCAGCCTATCAAATGACATGTGAAGACAGCCTGTGTGTTCTTGCGCATGTTCTTAAATGGAGTGGAGTTGACCATTTTGGACCACGTGGTGGTGTGTGGAGTCAGCACGGCTTATTGAGTCTTCTGTGAAATCTAGGCTGCGTCCAGCTATTTCTCCATAGTGCCCACCAGAATGTGCAGGCTTTATTGGAACATACTCCCACCTGGGAGAAATGGGATAGGGAGGCAGTTAACAAAACCAACCAACCAAAAAAATAAATTCATTCTTAAAAAAACAGACAAACAAGCAAAAACCACAATAAACACAACAATGCAATTCTTATCACCATTTCCATTGGTTTTCATTTTGGCTCATTGTGTACCTGAAAATCTGTGATCCTTTTGGTAAAAGGGTTAATGCACATTGTTTGACAACTTCCCAAGTTAGAGAACAGCAAAGCATACCGTAGTCACAGTTGGATAATTTCACAATAAAATCACTTTTTAATGAGAAGTGTATCAGCAGTACAGACCTTTTGAAGTTCTCCTTAAGTTTGGCTGGTAAGCAGCCATACTGAGCTCGTTGATGGAAAAGCATTATTTGCTGAACAAGCCTCATGCCTAAGACTGGAAGTCATTGTTACGTCATTTCTTGGTTAATTGGCTGCACCTGTGATTTGTTAAAAGCTCTAATCCAGTGGTCTCTGAACCACGTGTGGAAAGGTCAACAGGAGCGAAGTCTGGTGCACTGTGAAACATTGTTAGAGGTAATCTTAGTTTGGCAACCTGTCGTGCTTGTTAAATCCAGATTGTCACTTTTCAGCTCATGACGTGAGCTTCTCAAAATGAGAACGCTGCAGATAACTAGAAAATAAAGTCCATGGGTTTTTTTTCCTTCAAGGCAATGCTTGTTAAGAACAGAGGGATTTCTAAGAATGTATTAATTTGTAGGTTTGTCTTTTGTAATGAAAAATTCTTTACAACTTTGTTCTCCTTAGAGTTGGAATTTGTTATGTTTTTTAAAATATGAGTGTAAAATTAATATGAAGGCAGTAAAAGAAATCTAGATATCTGTATGTACACGTGCATACAAATGTATTTGTTGGTGTTTAGATGTTGCTTCCATGTCACAGAGTTTGGGCCCTCAGCAGTCTCAGGTGCTTGTGATAGTGCTGCCTTTTATCACTTAATTGTATCTGGGGAGACTGAATTTTCAGTATAGTTATTATATATGAGTAATTATGTTGATGCTATTTATATACATAAACTATCTTTTAACTCTTGTGTGCTTTTCAGCTAGTTAAGTAGTTTGAGTCATGTAATAAATCTAGAAAATACTTTGTATGTATGTTGATACTGTACCTGAATTTTGAAAGTACATCTGCCTATCTTGGGCAGTAGAATTTGTGATAACTCGTACTTTGCTTTTGTCTTTTGTACATTGTATAATAAGCAAGTTACTAAACTTGTTTAAGCAATTTGAGTAAGTTTCCTTAACTGAAACATCTCCTGTAACATTCCTTACTAAATAGGAATGATCTTGCTAAAAGTTATGATAGAATAGAATCATAAAATTAAAGGATGGGTTGGAAAAGACCTTTAAAGGTCATCTAGTTAAACACTCCTGCAGTGAACTGGGATATCTTCCATTAAAATATTTTGCTCAGAGCCCTGGCCTTGACCTTGAATGAGCCCCAGGGATGGGGACATCCACCACTTTTTGGGCAACCTGTTATAGTGTTGCACCACCCCCCTTGTAAAAAAAAAGTCTTCCTTACATCTAGTCTGAATCGACACTCTTTTAGTTTAAATCCATTACCCCTATTACAACAGGTCCTGCTATAGAAAGACTGTTTCCATCTTTCTTATATGCCCCTTTAAATACAGAAAGGCTGCAATAAGGTCACCCCAGAGCTTTCACTTCTCTAGGCTGAAAAACCTCAGCTCTTTAATTCTCACTGGAGAGGTGTTCCAATCCTCTGATCATCTTCCTGGGTCTCTTCTGGACCTGCTCCGATAGGTCCACTTTCTTCCTGTGCTATGGACCCCAGAGCTGTGTGCAGCACTGCAGGTGGGCAGAGCAGAGGGGCAGAATCCCCTTCCTCTCCCTGCTGACAATGCTGCTTTGGATGCAGCCCAGGAAGGTGTTGATTGTTTGGGCTGCAAGAGCACATTGCCAGGTGATGCCCAGCATTTTATCTACCAGATCTCCAAGTCCTTTTTGTTAGAGCTGCTCTCATGGCTCCTTGGGGCACAGGAATCATACTTTTTCAGAGAAGGGTGTAAGTTGGTAGGGTTTTCATGGTTGAATTAACATTTGAATATTAATTTTGAGATTGCAGCATCTACTTTGGAAGTTGTTGGTTGTATATGGAATGGAGGATATTTCTGAATACATGTGGGCTAAATACTAACCTAGTACAGTGTTCATGTTTCTTTATTTCCCAAATAATTGCGTAGGAAATAGTAGTGACTGTATGTATAGCATGTCATTGTCACAGGAATGGCATTATGGTAGTATTCTCATTTTAAGTATATGCACAGTGTAATTCACTATAGATGGGATAGATGATAGTGAGTGAAGTATTTATGCGTCTTTTGCTGTGGTAGAAGGTAGGGTGCAAGCTAATTTTATGGATATAGTTTCCCTCTGTAAGATAGCGTTCTCAAACAAGTAAGTTGTATGGCTGTGGCAGTGACTAGAACACAAAATGGAAAAAAACAACTTTTAGTGTGAATTGAGGTCAGCAGTTTTATAATCTCCTCCAGAAAAAGAGCATGCTCTTAATGTGTCCAGCTTATTCTGAACTGCAATTTCCTATTTTAGTTTTTTAAATTTTCATTTTTAAAACATATTATCTGTGAAATGCTCACACTCACAGCTTCTTCAAGACTTACTGAGATATTAATTACAGTGTACTTCGGCATATTCTGATGAAACATGCTATTTTTATAATGAAAATGTGATCCAAGTTTCAGATTATTTCATAGATGCTTTATATGCTCACTTTTTTCTTACAATTGAACACTGAATTTCAGTGTAATTTAGTGTTCATTCACAGTAGCCTAAGACAAAGAGTTACCAAACTATTTCTTAGGCATACTCAGGTTGCTAGCCATTTTGATTACAAAATAAGGTATCTGAAACTAGCCATTTTGTAAAAATGTCCAGAGAAAAACAGATCACTTCAGCCATCTAAAATGTGAATTTAGAAGCATTATATGTTTGAAGTTAAAGTTACCTTTCATCAATGAAATATATTCTTCTCATCAAAAAAAAGGGCTTAAATGAAAAATAAACCTTCATGTGCTTGAAAGAGCTGTATCTTTTATGTCATGCTATCCCTTCTATTTCATAGTAAGGATAATATCTTCATGATAATTGTTTCTAGTGGAAAAAGTAATTCAGTTGAATTTGACAGCAATCTTCAATTTGTTTGAAAATGTAAAAATTGAATTAAAACCAAATTTTGGGTTTTAAAAACAAGTGCATGATCCAGTGAAAACAATCCTTTTAATTGAAGCTGTTGGGTTTTTTAATAACACCTCTGCCCAGAATAAAAGTAGTTGGTGGCATATTAATGGATTTTAGGGCATTATTAAGGCACTGGTTTGTATCCTTGCTGTATAATTGAATTCAAGCCTCTTTGAAAAAAAGACTTATGCCTACCAAGAAAACAGTATTTATATCACTTCTTGTATTAATCAAAATCAAGTGATACTTTTAAAGGGTTATCTTCTATAATCTGATTTTTGTTTGGTAAAGCTTTAACAAAATGATCCAGATAATATGACCATCCTTAATCAGAGACAAGTTTTTAATCACATAATATATATTCCTCTCCAGGTCAGTTTTAAGGGCTGCCCCTCAAGTCCTGTCTGTAATTTGTATGGTTAGAAGTTTTGCCTGTGAAACTTCCAGTGGCCAGACAAAAATAAATAGTTTAACTTGTTCAAAGGCAAAAAATACTTCTATTTTGCATCTGCAAAATTTTATCTGCAGTCTGTCCATGGCAGATGTGTTATTATAAGGTTATAACAAGACTTTAGAGTTGTAGTTGTAGCCGTTTTCTGATGGTAAATTAACAGGATTAAGCAGCTCTTTTCAAAACTGTGTCATCAGTAAGGTGGTAGAATATTGGTGAGGGAAAAATGCGTTGATAGGTGTCTGTTTTCATTCAAGCATTTCCTCCACGAATTCACTGCCCAGTAACCTTTAGGCTCATTGTTGGTTTTTTTTCATTGAGTGATGAAATTGTAGTTGCAGGCTGTTGGCAGAAAAGGATGGTTTTGAATGGTGGCTATTGTTCTATTAGCATTAGAACCCTCTGGCTAGAGGATCAGCAAGAATGCCTGCTAAGATTAAGTGACAATGTTGTCTCCTGTTCATGGAAATAACTTGCTGATAAACTGTGACAGCACAAAAAGCCCTAAGGACTGAGAGTGGGAAAAGCTGCATTAAACTTCATATATGGCTCAGCAGAATTCTTACTTACTAGCCAGTTCATCCACTAGCTCCTATTAGAAAGTAGGAATCTAGGTGCATCTTGTACAATAAACCTTACTTGATTGTACTGTTTTGATTTATAAAATAATTCTTGAAACAATTACAAATCATAAGGTTCTATTTCTATCTCACTACTTTCATGTTACTTTTTTGATGCCACAACATTCAAGGCATTATCTAATCCTTACAAGGTGTTGTGTAATGTTTATTAAATAAATGTATTTCCGGTGTTCTTACTGAAAAATGTATCCTAAAAGGCTCAATAATAAGTTCCTATTTCATACCTTCAAATCTTTGAGTAATCCTTAGATTCTGGCTAACTGTAGGTAAGCTAGGCTACTCCAGAAGATACTCAGCTTTATTTAAAAGCTTTTGTGGCAAGTATTATTTGTGATTCATATAATGTTATACAAAAGCATGCTCCAAAATACCTTGGATGTAAAATATTCTGTCGTTCTTGAAACATTTTAATATGTACGGAAGTTTGGAATTCTCAAAGAGTGATATTTCATCTTTACAGTAATGTATGCTTTTAGAAATATTATAACAAATGTTGAAACTGTTAATTTAGAGTGATCGTTACTTGGGTTGGAAAGACCATTAAGATCATGAAGTCCAAATGTAAGCCTGACGCTTCCAAGTCCGCTACTAAACCATGTCCCTAAGTGACACATCTACACGTCTTGTCTGTAAATATGATGACACACAACAGCATGACTTGAAAATTCAAGTTCTTAGGAAAGAAGACTTAAGTGTAATTCTGAAAGATGTATTTGTAGGATTCATGTGTATTTGAAGAAGAGATTATGGGAAGCAACATTTTATTTTTTTTTTCTGTCTCAAGTGATGTTTTCTATGTTTATCAACTTTATGAACCTATCACATATCTGAGATCCAAACAATGCAAACTGTAATCTATGTAAGTGGAATGAAATTTTAGAGCACTTGCAGATGAATGTGTTTTAGAGCTTCTGTGGTTGCAAATATGGTGGATAATTTACAATATTACTGGAATATCAGGACCCAGTCTTAAAGTGTGCAGTTCCATTCCTCTATTTTATTAAATAGTAAGAATTGTTCAGACTTGTACCGGAAGGTTCAAGTAATTTTGTGTCATTACTCTCACTCTAACAAAATTGGGTTTTCTGGCTTAAGTTAAGATCCTTGAAACTTATTTGAGCCTTGTTAATTTTTTTTATTATTTCATTTTCTGAAAAATGAGTGCATGCACATGGGGAATATACGTTGTTGTAATACTGGTTGGTCTAGAAGGCTGAGTCTCTGTTCTGTGCATAATCTTTTCATTCCCTTTAGCTGTGCAGAGGGAAGCTCTGATACAGTCTTGCTTTGACTTTTAAGGCTAATCTGAATGCAGTACTGAATAAAATACTCTTTTCTCATTTATGTTACCAAAATGACATCACCCATTCCTTCTTTGCCCGAAGAGTGGGGGAGGTCTGTCCTATTGCCCAAAACTGAACACAGGATTTGAGGTGTGGCCTCACCCGTACTGACTACAGGGGGACAATCACTGCCCTGGTCCTGCTGGCCACTCTATGGGTGACACAGGCCAGGATGCCATTGGCCTTCTTGGCCACCTGGGCACACACTGGCTCATGTTCAGCTGCTGTCATCAGCACCCATGGGTGCTTTTCCACTGGGCAACTTTCCAGCTACTCTGCCCCAGCCTGTGGAGCTGCCTGGGGTTGTTGTGACCCAAGGGCAGGACCTGGTACTTGGCACTGTTGAACCCCACACCACAGACCTCAGCCCATGATCCAGCCTGTTCAGATCCCTGTGTAGAGCCTTCCTGTCGTCCAGCAGATCAACACTCCCACCCAACTTGGTGTTGCTGGAAGCTTCCAGAGGGCACACTTGATAGAATCAGAGAATTGTTGGGAAAGACCTTTAAGATCCTTGGGTCAAACCACAAAGTTAACACTGCCACATCCACCACTAAATCATGTTCCTGAGGGTCACATCTACCCCCAGTGTGAAGGAGCTCAAGTCCTGTGAGGAACAGGTGAGGGAGCTGGGGTTGTTTAGCCTGGAGAAAAGGAGGCTCAGGGGAGACTTTATTGCTCTCTATGACCACCTGAAAGGAGGTCATGGTGAGGTGTGTGGCAATCTTTTGTCCCACATAACTGGGAATAGGACAAGAGCAAATGGCCTCAAGCTGCACCAGGAGAGGTTTAGATTGATTATTAGAAAAAATTCCTTCACCAATACAGTTGTCCAGCACTAGACCAGGCTGCCCAGGGAAGTGGTGGAGACATCATCCCTGAAGGTGTTTTTAAGAGACATGTAGATGTGGTGCTTAGGGACATGATTTAGTGGTGAACTTGACTTTTGCTGGGTTAACAGTTGGATTCAATGATCTTGAAGGTCTGTTACAACCTAAACAATTCTATAACTTTATTATCTGCCTAGAGAATCTCTCAAAAACTGCAATTATGGGTGCTCTAACCTGTTTTCCACAAATCTGTAGGTTCTCACATTGCCAGAGGACAAGACTTAGAGTTATGAAAACCTTCGCATATCAGCTGAGATTCTTCATGTGAAGTATCATGTGCAGGGGCAGGGTCTGTCACTTTAAACTTTGCTAAATAATGCATTCTCTCCACACCAATCAAAATTTTTGTCATAGACAGGCTCCATTCCTCTCTAGGACAAAAGATCTGGTGTTAGACCTTTCTGGTACTAGACAAGAGATTTGGTCCTATTGTTTCCAAGTCCTTTTCTCCCTTTTCTAAGTATGCTCCTTTGCAGTTTGTTTTCATGGTTAATTTCAGTTATGTTTATATTAGTTTATTGTTTGAAGCCTTATGGTTGCCAGGGAAAGAAAAAACTTGTATTTAAAATGGGTACTTAAATGGAGTTATGAAGAACTGTTGTTCCAAGTGTGTGTTAAGGAGCTCTCAATAGAAGTAAAAGTTTTAGCTGCTGGGGTTCGTATTTCGCAGTATAACAATGTATTGCATATCTTAAGGTCTCTTTCTACAATTTGTCCTTTTTCTCATCGATTAGCCAAGAAATACATATTTTGTGGCAGCATTGATGTAAAGAGTGAAAAATTCTTTTTCTTGCATTCTTAGGAATCTAAAATTAAAGGAAATAGGTCTTCTGTTGTTCAAGAAGTGCTAGGACAACACTCTTGGGCGCATGGTGTAATTTTCAGGTTGTTCTGTGCAAGGCCAGGAGTTGGGACTTTAATAATCCTTGTGGGTCCCTTCCAACTCAGGTTATTCTCTGATTCTGTGATACTGTTGATAGGAGAGATCATGTATATTTAATGAAAAAGAAAAGAGAGGAGTTTTTTTAAAAGAAACTGGTTTTTCACCATTAAAACGAAGATGTAAAAGATACCCAGTTGCAGGGACTTCCCAGTAGCACCAATTCATTATATTAAGTAATAATCACATGTATTTCTTATCGCTGAGTCTCGTGGCTGTGTGCTAAAGGGTATGTTCTCTCAATGTAGATACACAGAAGCAGAACAGGTAGCAAATCCAGCAAATGCCACAAACTAGCTTAGTGATGATGAGTATTTAAAGCATGACCTACAAACCTGAAAAACAGAGGTGACCAGATTATTTAGCAAAAATTAAAATTTGTTTAATAATTCCAAATAATCATCAGCAGATCTCCAGGATTAATTTATCAATATCTTTTCTAGTACTCTCTTTTCCCTATATCACCAGCTCCTGCATTTTTATTACTTACCGTGCACACCTGTTCCAGCCCTCATCAGAATACCACTGACGTACGTCACTTTCCTGTAAAAAAGTTAACTGAGCAAAAGTCATTAGAAGTATGGTTGCCTAAACTAGACGTCATGGTAGAGGAAGGAAGAGCAAATTAGGAGGGAACGGTAGTGCAATACCTTTTGCTTTCAGTATCAGTGGACTATTAAAACAGCTGGGCTGTTCATGAGAACTTCATCTATGCGTGCTGGCAAATCTCAAATGATTTCTGTAGAATTTCACAGTATTTCACAGTTTCCAGCTGTCTAATTGCATTAAAACACATTCAGTCTTTTCCTATTTTTTGATTTTTATCTTTCCATTAAATTTTTGTTATACAGGTAGGCTTGTTACTTAACTGCGAATGAGAAATGTGGACTGTTGTGAAGTTATGGTAGAAATTTTTTTTTTTTTAAATAGGATATCATGTGATTTATGTAGAATTGGTACTATTGCAGCACTGGAAAAGAAAAGCCAAGTTATTTTGGTACAGGAACCCCTAACTTAAGGTCATACATATAGTTTTCTCTCCCTACTATGCCTGCCAGTATTGTAGTAGTAAGATATAATAGTATGTCCCGGGAAAGACAAGAGACCTCAGTTTCTCAGTAGAAAGAAAGTGTGTGTGTGAATAATACATCTCAATTAGTTTAAAAATTATTTCCTTATTGCCTTTAAAATTTGAGGTACATATTTGTAAGAATCTGTGTCCTTATATTATTTTCCAGCGTGCTGCCGATAACAGTTTTCTATCTCTGTATGAGTGAAAGAGTACATCAGTGAAGCTTGTGCAGTCAATGTTTTACCACTTCTTCCCCTAGTACCAGTCTTTCAGTGGTGAGGAGAATAGCCTAATGCAGAACAGCAAGTTTCTTCCTACTATTTCCTTGGGACCTTACTGTAATTGATGAATCTGACATGCTGGATTCAAATACATGATCAGATTCCTTCTCTCCTTCAAATGTGTTATCAAGGGCTTATATGGTATTGTTTCTGCTTACATTGCTAGCTTCAGGTAGACCCAACATAAATTGAAAAAGAGGAATTTTCTTAGGTTGATTTCCCTCTCTCCCTGAAAGTTTTGAACAGAAGGCTAGACAAATTACTGATTACTTAAAAGTTGTGTTTTCTCTTCTGTGGCATACATACTGCTGTAGCAATCTGCTGCTGTGAGATTTTGTTATTTGGTTTTTTCATGTCTGCACAGTTTATTTCTCTCCTAGTTTTTTCTCTTTCCTGTTTAATTTTTCTATCTGATCTACTTTGATGTCATGTTGAGCATTGTCACAAATTAGGTTGGTTTTTTTCCTTTCTTCTGTGTTCTCTCCAGTTGGTGATAAGTTGTATTATCCATTGCTTAGACTGATTTAAGATTTTAAATGTATGCTACCGCACCTTCTTCAGTGTTTTTATTTTAAAGCTTTATTTTTTTTTTAATAGCAGGAATTTTAAAACCTGATTTATTTTATATTGATTTCTTGCAAAATATGCCAAAATAAAATTCTTGTGCACCAATGCTCTTTTCAGGCTTTAAGTGCTTCTAACTATGTAATACAGGAAAAAAATTCCATAATGTGAAATGAACCATACTATGCCCTCTAACTCACTCTCCACAGAAGAGTCTAGGGTTACATAAACTTTTTGCCAACCCATCACTAAAGCTGCATTTTTGTCATGGCTGTCATAAGAGTGATGGATTCCATGATTTTCATGTTTTTTAAAAAATATCTATGACTTTTGACATTGTGGAGTTTTGCATGTGTGTGGGAGGATGTGATGGTAAACAGTTTGAACCGTTTACACTGAGAATTTTTAGAGCTGCCAAGTTAAGCTTTGAGCTCCATGGGAAGCAAGTGAAGAACAGGAGCTCAGCAGCAGTTCTGCAGTGACACACAGGATTAGGCATGCGAACTCTCAGTGAGAACTTCTGCTTCTTCCAGAGGTAGTTAGGCATCCACTTCTCAGGAGGGTGGGGATTTTTTTATACTGTTACTTAGAAAGGTCAATAACTATAGTTATATAGTGGTTGGTGTTTGATATCATGCTGTGGTTCTCAGAACAAACTCCACTCTGCTTTTTGAGGGGTTTATGCCTTTTTTGATGGAATAGAGTAATTAAGCCTCTTGGTGTAAAAATACATGGCTTATGACAATTTGTACTGCATTGGGGCAATCTTTAACTTCATCTCATACTCTTAGCTTTTAAAAAAGACCTGATGAAGAACTTAGCACATGGTTGTTGATTATAAATAATTGAATCCATTTCAATAATACTGGTTTATATTTTGCTTTGAAAATATGATAAATTAGAATAGCAAAATCCCTCTGTTTGTGGGTTTTGTGGTTCCTGAATTTGGCTGAGACTATGGTTTGCAAATAACTTCAGGGACATAAATTAAAACTGCATTGGATTAAATAATAGTTTAGAAATTCAATCTGTTTTTACCTTAAATGCCTCTGTATTTTCCACTTATTTATATACATGTGACAGTGCTTCATAATTTGATACCTAGCAGATTTTTGGATGACAGATGGGCGTTTAAAAGCAAACAAAAAATAACAGGCAACTAAGCTTGTACTGCAGATTGGTCTTGTATCAAGAGAAGCATTTGACATTCATGTATGAAGTGCTCATACAGTGTTAAACACAGTTTGCTTTTGATAACCTGTGGCGCTTCATAATCTGTCTCAATTGATCTAAACTTATGATTGAAAAAAAGATGCAAAACCAGTTATGCTTAATCAAGAAGTATTTTAACCTTTGCATGCTTTCTCTTGATGTAGGGGTCCATTTTGGGTTTTTTCTCTGTTAGTCTAGGTAAACTGAGCTTTGCAGCTGTGTTGCACAGCAGAGTATAGGGTCCTTAGGTGGCAAGCTCCTACTTAATAGACCCAATGTATTGAGGCATCACATTCTTTCAGAGATGTCCAGCAGACCTCTTTGTCTCAGAGGTATGATTACACACAGGAATATTTCTACCATCAAATATATCAGATTTGTGCAGAAGAAGATAGAAGGAGTTTTACCTGTTTATTAAAAAGATTGTATGGGTCTTCTAAAAAAAAAGTTTACTATGCATTCATAAAATGTGTAGGTCAAGAATAAGACATAACCATTTGATTTAAGAAAATGAAGTTTTCTTGCAGTCGTAAAGCTAAATATTTTTCACATATCCTTCATAGATGACAAAGCAATTTGGAAGAGAGTATTTCCTTGTTCGTCTGCATGTTTCTGACATTAACTCAAGTAGCGATGGTGTTTCTTAAATTTATCTGAATGCTTGAGCTTAAATATTCTAGTAATATTCTAGCTGTGGAAAGTACAGCATATTCATAGAATTCTCACTGTATTTTCTTTTGAGATTTTGTAGATAAAAATCCAAAATTACAATGTTAGAGCAGACCATGCTGTCTCTATATGTAAATGAGTAAATGCTGCTTGATTCTGTCACCTTCATGCTAATGATTGTCCACAAACATAGTATGTGATGGAAACTTTGATCAGATAGCTATGATCTGCACATTTCTTTCTATATAAAAGTCTGTGTTCTGGTTTATAAATCTTAGTTAACTTTGGGCACTACAGATTTTTGAATGCTTGGCAAGGAAGTATGTTTATTTTGGCTAAAGATATGGAAACATGTGAATATTTCCTTTTTCCCATCATGTAAACTAGTAATGGAAAAAAGCATGGATTTTTGGACCTATTAGATCATCTAGTCTGACCTTCGTTATACCATGGTTTGTCCCACTTACCCTTTTCATAAGCCCAGTAATCTATGTTTTTTGAAGGCAGAATTTGTGCTCAGTTCCAGAATATGTTTTGAAGAAGTGGCTATCATGATGTGAAGGCAAGAAAATGTGGAGAATACACTTCTTCTTTTGGCAGTTTCTTTCAGTGTGTGGGTATACCTCCTGTGAAACATTTGTGCCCAATTTGCTACCAGCACCTACTGTCTTTTGCTTTTCTCTCCTAATGTTAATGTTCTCATTTCTCAGTATTATTTCCTCTGATTTCATTTTTACACTTACACTGTCTGTCTTCTCAATTGTTTTTTCTTGGAAAGACAGAATAGACAGTGTTGTATTCTTTGAAGTCCCAGATGACTGGAAGAAGGGAAATATAACCCCCTATTTAAAAAGTGGAAAGGGTAAGACCCAAGGAGGTACAGACTAGTCAATTTCACCTCTGTGCCAGGCAAGATCATGGAGCAGATTCTCCTGGAAACTATACTAAGGCACATGGAAACAAAAGGGTGATTGATAACAGCCAACATGGCTTTACTAAGGGCAAATCATGCCTGACAAATCTGGTGACCTTTTATCAGGGGCTACAGCGTTTGTGGACAGGGGCAGGGCTACTGACATCCCCTACCTGGACTTGTGCAAAGTGTTTGACACTGCCCCACATGACATCCTTGTCTCTGAATTGGAGAGACATGGATTTGATGGATGGACCACTGGGTGAATAAAGAACTGGCTGGATGGCCACACACAGAGGGTTGTCGTCAAGGGCTCATGATCCACATGGAGACCAGTGATGAGTGGTGTCCCTCTGGAGTCGGTACTGGGGCCAGTGCTGCTCAGCAGCTCTGTTGGTGACATGGACAGTGGGATCAAGGGCACCTTCAGCAAGTTCACTGACAACACCAGGCTGTGTGGGGCAGGGACCCCTCGACACCCTGGAGGGAAGGGATGCCATCCAAAGGGGCCTGGACAGGCTTCAGAGATGGGCCGGTGAAAAAACTTCATGGGGTTCGACAAAGTAAAGTGCCAGGCCCTACACCTGGGTCATGGCAATCCCAGACACACCCACAGATCAGGCAGAGAAGTGATTGAGAGCAGCCCTGCAGTGAAAGATTTGGAGGTGATGGTTGATGAAAAACTGAACATTAACCAGCCCAGAAAGCTAAGGAAATCCTGGGCTGCATCAGAAGCAGCATGGCCAGAAGGGCAAGGTAGGTGATTCTGCCCCTCTGCTCTGCTTTGGTGAGACCCCACCTGGAGTGGCTGCATCCAGCTCTGGTGCCCCTGATATAAGAAGGATAAGGAACTGCTGGAGCAAGTCCAGAGGAGGCCATGAAGCTGATAAGAGGACTGGAGCACCTCCCCTGTGAAGACAGCCTGAGAAAGTTGTGGCTCTTGAACCTGGAGAAGAGAAGGTTGCGTAGCGACCTCATAGCAACCTCCCAGTATCTGAAGGGTCTTGTAGGGAAGCCCAAGAGAGGCACTTCATCAGGAGCTGTAGTGATAGGACAAGGAGTAAAGGGTACAAACTGCAAGAGGGGAAATTTAGGTTAGATACCAGGAGGTTGTGAGGATGGTGAGATGCTGGAACAGGTTGCCCAGAGCGGTTGTGGATGCCCCAACTCTGCAGTGTTCTAGGCCAGGTTGGACAAGACCTTGAGCAACCTGGTCTAGTGGGAGTTGTCCCTTTCCATGGCAGGAGTGTTTGGGACTATATGATTAAGTTTCATTACAACCCCTTGCTCTGATTCTTGATAAAAGTATTTTCTTCTGTAGCTGAGCAATTTTTTGGCTTGCTTCTGTGGTACCTGTGAAGTTGCACTTGTTAAATAAGACCTATTTTCCATACACATCTTTAATAATTTATCACTTACTTTTTACAAAATACCTTTTTTTTTCCTTCTTTTTTTTTTTTTCTTGTATTTAGTAGTTTGTTGATACCAAGGTAATTGGCCAATAAAACTACTGGATAATTCTAAGTCACTTTGCAAAGATTGGCATATTCTCGGTCTTCTACTTTTCATATGATAAATCAAAAGATGAGGAGACAGTCACTCAAGCCTTTTGGAAATTTAAAGCCTTCACTCAAGCCTTTTGGAATTGAAATTTAATAGACGTTGACATGATGTATTTATTATTCCATTAGATGAATTCTAACAACTTCCTTTACAACTGATGGACTGAAAAATTGTGCACCATTTTTGTGTAGTGTGATTCTGGGTTCTGCCGAAGAGAGAGAGGTATTTATTTATGTGTTCGTATCCCTCATTGTTGTACGTAGTGTTTTTCGATTCAAGTTGCTGCCTTCACATTCACAGTGGACCAGTCTGGGGTTTCTACCAGTGTTGTCCTTTTTATGTGTTGCAGAATTGTGATTTGGGGCCAACTAAACGTCTTTAAAGATTTGCAAATATAATCGCAATTTCTTTGCATTCTAGTATTCTCAATTTTGTAATAATTCTATAATCCTTCTGTAATTTTATCAGTATTGGAAAACCAGCTCAAACATCACACTGTTTTCATATGCTTGTGAGCCAGTTTGGTCTTATTTTCTCTTTTATTTTAGTTTGTGATCAGTGGTGTCTAGACAGTCGCTCACAATTCAGTAACTGACTAACCTTCATCTCATAGTGAAATCCAAAATACTTTGTGTTGGATGCAATATCAGTGATTAAAAGGTCATATAATACTCCTTAAGCTATTTCTATCAAAACTTCCAGTGTAATTTCTGATTTTTCTCTCAGTGCCTTGCTAACAGCTAATTTTAAAGAATTGTACTCTTTTTTTGTTTGAGTTTTTCTTTTGGTTTTGGTTTTGTTTTATAGACGACATCTATAAATATTCTGTTTTCAGGATATTGAGATTTTTTTAGTTGTCAGACTGGTCTGCAGGCCTGGAGAGTTCTTCAGCTCCAAAAGTATTTTAAACTAATTTCACTCTCCTAACTTTCTCTTCTAACTTTACTCTACATTAACTTTCTTAACTAGAATTCTCGTCACTGATTTCCTCCCAAAGTTTTCAACACTCCTTGTGTATTGACCTTGTAGGTTTCCATAGTGTCAATTATATCAGTTAGCCAATTATACCAATTAGTGTCATATCACTGAGTACTTGGAATGTGGGATCATTCCTACTAGAAATAAGGGCGTTGCAGTAAATTCATGTAATCTAAATACGGAAGGGATATATTAGGTCATCTAGTCTGTCATCTCATGAGAGGGGGATTATACTCTTTCATACTTCTCTAAAATTGTGTTGAGAACAAAATGTTCAGAGTAATGATACTTCCGTCATGTCTCTTAATTAGTGCACAAATATGTTTTCCAGCAGCAAAATACATTTTGTGTGTGTATGTTTCCTACTTAATTATGAAGTAACTGAACTTTAAGGTACTAGCAATTGTCTTGGTCGAACAGAACTGTTTCAGCAGTTTAGTTCTGGTTTTGCTAGTTTTGTGCCCTATTCTTTTGGATGGCAGTGCCCTTTCCTAAAATCCAGCTTCTATGGATGCCTCTAAACAGGGATCTTTTGTGCAACTCTGGTATCTTTTTCTGTTTTTACAAAGACTGCTTCAGTGAGTGCATGTGGCTTAGCCCTCTATATTTTCCACTAGAATGTCAAACTACTAATTTCATTATCTCACTGTTGATGCACCATTCTTAATGTACTGTCTTTTTTCCTCAATATGTAATCATACTCCTGGAAAAGTAGAAGAGGGTCACGTACCTATCAGAAATACCATTTCATTTAAAAGTTGGGAGCTTAATGTGTTATGGTTCTGTTTAGTATTTTATTTGATCCCTCTGTGTGTGGATAAAAGTTGTTTCATGTAGCCATCTTTGTAACATTTTTCTTCACCCTTCTCCCTGAAGTTAAATAATAATTCCTTCATTTAGTTGTTGATCCAAATGTTTTCATATATATAAAATACCTAAACAATTGCTTTTTTTGTTGTTGTTAAAAATTATCATGTTTTAATCATGAATAGTTCAGTGCAAATCCTTGACATCTTGTAATGAGAAGTTACATAGATGGCCATTATCTATTTCTCTCCTTTGGTGCTAGTCATTGACTGCTTAAAAGTTGGCAGTTTCTGTGCATGGGTTATCACTGGCTTATACAGTGGCAGCAAGTAAAAAATTGCAACAGTACCACTGTAGTAATATGTGTTCTAAAACTTAGGACAAGATTCACAAAACCGCTTTGAATATTCAGTGAGCTTAAATGGAAGTAGGTAATGGCTCTATTTGCCTTTTTTTGTAAATTTTGTTTCTATGTGCAGTGCATACAGTTCACCTTTTGGTGGAGACATAGCATGCTCTGGAAACATTTCAGTGGAAGGTAAAAGCTGCTGACTCATTGAATTCAGAAGGCTAGGCTCTGGGTTGTGTGGTAGGAGGAGAGGCTTGTTAAGACTGTGAAACTGGAGACAGACAAAACACTGTCCAAGTCTTAGAACTTCTTACGAAATACATAAACATGTAGCACAGAATGGAGGTGAGAGAAGGAGTTTGGAGGTATCTTAAGGAAATGAAGTTAGGGGAAAAGGATGCATTTTAATGAAAACTCACTATGTGTGCTGGAAATGTCTTTTATATGCCCCCCAAGCAGATGAAAGGCTGCTTTTTTCTTTTCGTGAATTGAGACTAAAACATAACATCACTACTCTGCTGGAGGCTCCTGTGGGACAGGTGTGGTCAGAAAAAGACTGCTAACACTGTCTGAAGAGTGAGAGTCTGAGTGAGCAATGCCTTGAGGTGGTTTAACGTTCACTGTTTTGTCACATGTTTTTGCACACATTTCCAGACTAGCTTTTTTATAAAGCTTAGTTTGCTCTGTGTTAGGTTATTGACTTGAAGTTCTTTGCGTATAATTCCTGCTCATCTGTATTGAAAGATAGCGTGAAAAAGCTGTGTGATGCTAAGTTAATCTAACACTGTCATGAAAAGGAACATGGACAAACTAGAGTTTCCAGTTACAGGAACAACAGAATAGCAAATTATTTCTTTTGTTATTTCTATACTTAAAAATATTAAATATGTAATACCAGTTTAATTCAGTCTAAGTTTTAGGTTTTGGGTTCAAAACAAAGAAGACACCAAGCAGTAAAAATCATCTGTGAGTGGTATAATGGATTGTGAATTTTTCAAGAACAAATATGATACCTATACCCACCCAAAATCAAACCCCACCCAAAGGCCTGAAACATGAGTAAAAATGCATGTGTAGCAAAAATCTCAAAATGCTTTATTGAATCTCTGCATCCTTAATACTCAAGACTATTCAATTAAGTACGGTTTAATGAATTACTACTTTTGTCTTTATTTCCCTTTGCCCACCACTTAATATGTAAACCTTTTGCAGGTGTTGAATATATATGGGAGAATATACATGCCACCTCCTTTTATTCTTTTGCCTACTAGCCTGTCTGATCAGATATCAAGCTGTTAGCTAACAACTCTTGCAACTGATAGTTTCACAAACAAAATTATTACTGTATTTCTCAACATAGCAAGTGTGTCTCCACCCCTACTGCAACTTATACATTCCTTACGTATTTACCAATCTCTAAAATGTGGTGGCTTCATTTTTAAAAATAAGTTCAGTAGTCTGCTGCACAGATTTTTTCAAAATCACTTTTTTTTTTCCCCTCAACCAGATTAATTTTATAGAACTTGTAAAGCCATTGCTTGTCTGCATAAACCAGTTTGGTTTGCACTGGCATGGAATGCAAGTTTGCCAGTTATCCCAGAAGTATCTTCATGCAAACTAACACCATGAGCTGTATTCAGTTAATATTCCAACATTAACTTTGTTAACTGTGATCTAGACACTGCACTGCACCTGTAATATTCTTTTCTGATGTGCATTTGAACTGCAGCATTGTTTTTTTCCGTTTACATAATCTACTCCGTATAAATAAGTCTTTTTATTTGTATTCATATATCAAGGCATTTGGCAATTAAAACTGGAGAGAAAAAAAGTTACTTTTTGTATGTGTTTATGTATATAAATACAATCTGGTGGTAGATCGTGCTTATTTTTAACAATAAAATTGTAAACTACTATTCTTTCTTTGTTGCCGCTTGATGGTGTTGCCCATTTGTAAGATAGTCTTTTGATAATGGTTTTTAAAATTGTGTTTGGATATTCCTGCTGATCTTGGAGCACTCAGCAAAGTTGTTTTTTAGGAAGAAAAGTAATTTATTCTCCATCAGTCTTGATAGTCTTGAGGATTATTGACAGTGATGGTATCAATATCACCGTATGTAAATGGCATTATGCCATTTTAAACTAGATTATGTATTAGCATAGAAAGGATACAGTCTTTGCTACTGTATTTCCAAACTATAGGCAAATAGAAAAGTTGGGGATGGGGGGTATGGATGCAACGTACAAATACTGAGCACCAGATCATAAGGTCGTCTGTAGAAAGTAATGTGATTCTGTTCTTCTTGTTTACTGTTTTGGTAAGTGGGAGTAGGGAAAGACAGTGTGAAAAGTAAGAGGACAGAAGGGGCTATAGACTGACATCCGTTTACGCACAGTATCGCTTGGGGTTTTGTGGATATTATGGCAGAGGATGAGTAATACAGGAGGCTTTTGAGGATGAAGTTTCAGTTTCTGTCTGGATTTTATCACAGAATTTCAATCCAGAAAAAAGGGGCAGAAAACAGAAAGCAAAATGGTGTATAGGGGAGGAGCTGAGAAGTATTTATGTACACAGCTAGACACAATATTATGGGAACCCAGTGAGAAAGGGGTTGACTAACTCTTTTACACTACAGCAGATACATGAAAGGCAGTTGCCTGAAGTCTTTTTACTTGTCTGTAGGAAACCCAAATGTTCATATTCCTTGTGCTCATAGAGTCTGATTGGAGTCCAAACACACAGTCTTACACAGTTGTGTAATACTGGTCTCTTTTACAAGTGTAATCAACAGTGAACATGTGGTGTTGCCATATTGAATTTATGGGTACTGAATGCCAGGGTAGCATTTTGAACTCGTTGTTTCTGTTACCTATACCCAAGGCAGACTCCGTATGTTTCTGTAATATCAGTTAACACATCCTTGGGAAGAAAAAAAGCAAGAACTGACATTCTTTTCTTATTTCTTATGTTGTCCTTTCTAATGCAAAGGAAGACAAGGTTTTAATCATCACTTAGGGTAAATTCCATTTTGTATTTCTTTTTCTTCTCTCAAATCTAACACATTTCTGTTATACTTCTGTAATGTCAAGGCATCAGTCCTCTCCAGAAGCAGTAAATTCCATTACTTTAAAAATACAATTGTAATCAGTTTTCTGTTTTAAGGAGGCATCTCTGAAACTTAGGTTTTAAAGTTATGTATCTGCTCATCTTTCCTTTCCTGAATGCTCTAGAATGTATTTCTGGAGAGCTGTGAACCTAAACCGTATTTCTGCAGCAGATTATAGTCTGCTGAGCCAGAAGTTAATACCTGACTGCCAGGGGTGTGGATGCACTTAATACTTATGCCTCTCTCCAAATGGTTTAATTTTCTAGTTTGTTTGGGTTTTGATACATCTGATGCTGTATTTTAGTGGTATTTTTATGACATCTATTCTTGGTTAAGCCCTCACTACCTTTCTTTGCTTTCTAGAGAAACTTACCTCCAAAATTTTTAAGGCAGTGTTCTCTGTTAGTATGAAATCCTTTGTCTAGAAAATGCTGAATATCATAAGTTACAGTAAAATGAAGAAGTAATTAGAAGACTACTTCTTTTTCTAATTCTCTACTTTATGAAATGTAGCTAAGAACTTATATATTCCTCTATAAAAAGTATTTACTAATTTTGCCCTACCTATTTGAGCAGTTTTATTGCTTTCTCAGGGTTGTTGAAGAAATTACTTTTATTTGGCATAGGGTTCTGACATATCTGCTCAGTGTTGGCAGGGTAGGAAGGCCAGACACGAAGCCTGGAAAGTGGAAGACATGACTGTACTTTAGTAGGACTCACTACTGGTGCTGCTGGTTTCACTGCCACAAGCTGTGGAAAAACTTGTTCTTAGTGAAGTAGCCATTCTTTTGCAACTTTTAAAGTCGTTTTAGTCAAGGTGTTGATAAAAGTATATGCAATATGACTCCTTAGTATCTCATACACCGGTCAGAAATGTTAAATGAATGCATTTTCCCTTTTTTATGTTTTATATCGTATCAAAAACTGTGAAAAAATGTGTAATTTGAAGGTTGCTGCATTCTTTGCAACAAGTGCTTAATCTTTTGCAAGAATAATAACTCAAATATACAAAAGACGATATTGGGCAATAGTTCACATAAGGGTGAATTGTGAAAAGGAAAAAGGGGACAGTAGAACAGCCTGAAAATAAAAATAACTGATAGAAAGGCAGGAAAAACTGTTGCAAGAGTATCTACTGGAAAACTCATGAGCCACGAGCCAAAACTGATGTCAAACACAGTAGTGTCTCACTATGATGAATAATCAAGTAAGTATCAAGGACTTTTGTACCTAAAATAAATGCTAGCACTGGATTGACTGGATATTTAATTTTTCTGGTATTTCTTTAGGCTTGTAAGTATTAATATCAAAAATCATCTGGTTGGTGTTTTTCTTATCTGGTAACACAGTGAAGCAGAAGTGTTTGGTGGATGCTTGCAGTTGCAGTGACACAGAAGAGAAGCTGTTAAGACAATCAATGTTATTCTTGTGAGGGAAACAGGATAGTTCTTCTCCTGCATCCAAGCTACACAAAGTTATGTTAAGTACCTACAGAAAGAGTGCATGAAAGTAGCTGGCTAGCTGCCTGCCAAGCGCAGGTTTCATTATCAGGAAAAAGTAGATTTTTGAGGAAAGAAAGCCTGCAAAAGCAGGTGTGAACAAGCTTTAAAAAAAAACAAACCCTGAGAGCAGGTGGAGGCAACCTCCATGAATGATATATTTATGTAGCTGTGGGACATAAACATACGAGCACGACAGCTTCCAAATAAAAGTGGAGTCCAGCTTTTCTTTATTTGCAATGTGCTCTTTTTAAGTGGAATGTACTTTAAAAATGTTCTGAACATGCAGTTAATAGTTCCATGTTTTCATGGTTTAAGGAACACTTTGATCATGTTGTGCCTACCAAAGTCCAATAAACTGTTGATAGTTTTTAAAGACTTGTGTTATATACACAGTTTAAAAAAAAAAAAAACTTGCCAGGTTTTAATTTGGTGATTTCCTGTTAGTGCTTTCTTGTATAGTAATCGCTTCAGTGGATCACTTGAAAAAGGTATTGACTGTTATTGAAATCCCTTGTTGAGAAAGATTCTGAAGTAGGGAAATTCTTTGGAAAGTAATGAGTCACAAGAAAGTTTCTCCATGTATTATTTGCTTTGCTATTAAAGCTTTGTTTAACAGAGTTTGGTTTTACTAATTGTGAAATGTTCTACAATATATATGTCAGTAGTAGAAATCATTATTTATCTTTTCTTTCTATGTTTTTTTCTTGTAAGACTTATTTTAAACAAAATGCTATGGCACATGACTGCTTGATCATTTCTGAGAACAGATATGCAAGTGAGATTATTCTTTTATAGATAACACTTTAAAAATTATGTCATATTTTACTGGAGAAACAATTATAGGCCTATATTTATTAATATATTACTTCATAATACAATGAACACTAAGTGTTTTCTTCACCTCAGTTATGTGAAATATGAACAGCAGCCTTGTCTTGGAAGTCAGAATTTTAAGGATGTGATGGTGTAAATAGTAAACTGATTTAGGAGTATGTTTTGGAAGGCATTTATATAAAATATTAATCAGCTTCTCACAGAATACCAGACTTAAAAAATCTGTAATACTATTTTGGTGCTGGGTTTGTCTTCCCATGGCCACAACCCTCAAAAATTGTGGAAATGTAGATTATGAAACTTCTCTTTTTGTTCACTAGAAATATTAATTGATCTATAACATCATGAAAATAGCTGTCTGGCTTTTTCTTTACAAATTACTTTTTTTACTTTTTCTTTGACAAGTGCAGTACCTAGTAAAGGATAACGAAACCTTAAAAGAAGCCAGTTATCCATTTTAATTTTTTTAATGCATTTTGAGTACTACTAATGACAAAAAGTCTGTTTTTAAAGTACCCATGATACTTTCATTATTTCTTGAATTCCATTCAGTTTAAAAATACAACTGAATATAGTCTTAACCAAGTGCCTTCTGGCTTGGCTCACCAAAAGTGTGAAGAGTTGAACTGACATGGTGCAACTATAAGATCAAGTACCTTGAGAAGCTTTAATTGACATTTTAATTTAGTGTTAAGCTAATACGCTTTATTTTGTATTTGCGATTGCCTGAGAGTATATACAGTTACAACTGGTCAGTGGACACAAGGTCACTTCTAAACCTCTAGTGTCTAACTCATGTCTGAGGATGTAAAATAGCGTATTTCTTATGGCAGTTTTCAAAGAACAAAACCAGAAAAGTTCCAAGATGCTGAAAGGAAGGGAGAATCAGAATATTTGAACTGGATATCAGAAATATTTTCCAAATTATGAAACATAAGGAAATGATTGTTTCAGATATTTATACTAAGAGTACCAAAAAGTAGTACGTGTCTTGTAGCAATGAGGAAGCAGATAAAATAAGTAACCTAGTAGATCTTTTCTTCTCCCAGTTTTAAAAATAATTTGCTACAAATTTTGAACAATCCCTTTTTAGCTGTTCCAAAAATCAGTTTAACATTTGTCATGTCATTTTTGCAGTAGAACTTCAGCCAGGACTGTTATGACTAGAATATTAATTCCACAAAATTTTTTAAAGAGAACTGTGAATATAGCCACAATGCTGTCTTTAATTAGTTTTGTTTGCCTTGTCTGTGGGTTTCATGTTACTACTTTTAACTATCTTTAACTGCACTTTTTAACTATCTTTCCTAGATTTTTTTCTTCCACTTTTCAAGACAGAGTTAATTTCTGCCCATCTTTTAATTTTTATAAGTCTGTTAATGCATTTCTGTTTTCTTACTGCAGATAACAATTATTTAGTGTCTGCAGGTTTTATTAATACACTGCTTAGTGTCTGATTTGTAATTTAGCCAAGTCAGTTCACCCATCCCTAATAGCTAGTGAAGAAACACAGAGTTATGAAAAATACCAACAAATTCAAAACACAAATGGTCACTCAAAGGTAAGATTTATGGTACTGAAAGCATGATGACTGTGTAAAAATCAAAAGAGTAAGAGCAAATATTTCTGAATAATCTGGTTACATGAAACATGCTAATCTCATGTGTGTTGCATCGATATAAGTGCAGTTCAGTCATTATGTGAAATGAAACACTTTTTACATGAGTAGTATTTAGTCTGAGCATAAATGTAATTCCACTTTTGTGGAAGTGCAGTGCATCTGTATTAGCAGACACACAATGATTTAAAAAAAAAAATTCGCTAGCAGATGGTGTCCAACAAAGACTACTATTGTTTCAGTATGAGATGCTTCAAATGTTCTGGGCATTTAGCCCAGACAGAGCCATTTTTCCTATAGTGTGTGATCAGGCAATAACAAAAAGAATGAAAATAGAGGTGTCAGTCCATATAAAAATATTTTTATAACTTAATATATCTAACAAGTCAGTGGCAATTATTGAACCAAGTTAAATTAACAAAACTGATAAGATCATTCTTTTACATTTTCATGTCTCTCCAAACAGTTATTTGGCATTCTACCTTCTAGGAAAAATTAGTTTGGAAAGTTAAGCTACCTGCTGGTACTGTTTAAATGCCCACAGATAACATAACTCAAGCTGCCTGGTGCCTGAAAATGAGTGTTAGGGCAATCAACAGGAACAATAAAAATCTTTTCAAACAGAAAATCCACAAATCCCAAGGATTTGGAGCTTCCCTATGGATTTGCCACAAATTTTGCTGTTTTCAGCAGAATCTAAGCTTTTATTTTAAAGGTGAACTGCAAAGCTGAAAAGAAAATTGAGTTAATAAAATATGTGCTGAATCCCCTGCTCTCCTTTTGCAGCCTCCTAACTGAGGCCGTCTGCCACATATGTTTTAAGTTTTTCTTTTTATAAAAAGAAAGCAACAACAGTGTTTGAATAGCATCTAATACTTACTTGTTGACTTCAAGAATAAACCTCATCTCAGTAGTCTGTTATCACTGCAGAATTTCTTAAATCCATTATTTTGTTTTCTTCAAGTGACATGTCTGCTATCCCTCAGCTTAGTCTTACCCACTTTCTTTTTTCTGCATTTAACTTTTTAGAATATGAACTTTTGAGCATACAGCTGTAATCTTCTATTTATGAGGATATTACAGATATAAAATACTTCTGGAATAAAAATCTGGTACAGCTAGCTTGAATGAGAAGTGACTATTGATTTTAGTTTACACCTATTTTTACAAGTATTTTTAGATTTAAGTTGTAAAAGTCAGATGGACTCTCACAACTGTTGTGAAAATTTGATTTATGGTAACTTAAGTGACATGAGAGAGTTTTATATGAAACATTTCAACTGACATTCCTTATTTGACAATATTTAGTGATAATCTTTAGTAGTTCAGTGAAAACAGGACTAATATTTTACTAACTAATCAACAAACGAAAACCAGATCCCAGAAAGATGATAATGATAAAAGAGAAGTAACTAATACTCTATATATTATAATACTATATACTATACCATACTACATGTACTCTATATGCTATAATGGTATAAATTTTGAAGTGAAACCACCTAAATAAATGTATATGCTTTTTTTTAATGTTTTTATGCATAGGCTTTATGATAGAAAGGTAATTTTTTAATATAAGGAAAAAGTAGCATTGAAGAGTGTGAGGCTCATTATCTGTGCCCAATAGTCTTTATTATTTTAGCGCTGAATAACAGGTGCAATGCAGAAATTAAATATGAGACACACCCTAGTAAAAAACATACTGGCAAATTTTTTTATTTTACATTGTTCTAGTAAGGTTACTTCTTTGTATGATCTCTTTAGCTTTTTCTTTATAATATTCTTTGTCTTTATTGACTGTCAGTAAATGTACTTTGCCTGTAAGTTTAGTTGGAAAATTAAAACTTTTAAAAGGAAAGGGCATCCTTTGATTTTTAAGTGCAGATATCATCATTATTTTAACTGTCTACCTGACTTTTTAAGCACTGGGTTTTATTGGTTTATTGGTAGACTTTAGTATTTTTAGCTGCTTCTATGATTCTAAATTCAAAGCAGCTTAGAGATAACACACTATTTAATTCTGAGAGGTTTGGGACAAATAGACCCCTGTGAATTCTGAGACTTTTTCACATTCAAAGTTCACCCTTAATGTTTCTGTTCTTAATTAAAACTGTTATTGAAAGTACTGTTATGATGTGACATGTCTGTGTTGTTCCCCGAGTAGAGATAAACTAATCCAATTACTAACTTCTTTTTCCTTAACTCAATAAGCACTGTCTTCAACAGGTCATACAAATATTTCTGTGTGTTGCAGCTGAACTGGTGTTCTGGTCTGTTTAATAGAGTTTGTCTATACTAAGAATAATTTGCATTACTTTATAGAGTGTAAAACACCGTATGTTAATAGTATATGAGATATATCATGTAGTATATTATTTAAGCAATAGTAAAGCAGTTGCATATTTTTTAAATCAAGTCCTATATTTACACATGATAAAAATATTACTTTACTTACCTGACAGTGTGTTTATATTTGACAAATAAGTGCCCTCTCTACTAACCCTCTACTGATCAAATTAATGTCAGTGGTGGCATTGTTATGAGAACTGACCTGTTCTTGTGATATGAAATGTGAAACTATTACCTATGTCAGCTTAAATATAAAATTTAGTCAACTGTTTTGTAATAAATTCAGCTAGTGAGGACAAAAATTTAATTGACTGAAGCCTAAAAAGATGAAAATTGAAGGATACTTCTTGATTGAAGTGGTTATACATGGGATAAAATGCGTGCTAATTTGCACCTGTCTTACAAATGCTCAAATATAAGGTTAGCTTTTCTTGTATGCTTATAGCTGGTTGTTTGAAAATATTTCAGCCTCAATATTTTAAGTTATGTAATACAATTAATAAGCTTGCCAGGGTTTTTTTAGCATTTTCTTTAATTTTGAATACAGGTATAATACATTAAACTGTACTTAAAATAACCCAGTAGAATTATTTACGTATAAAGCAGTGTATAAAACTGGAGGATTGGAGACTGCACTTAAAACACAAATAATTAACTTGGTTGCTTATGCCAATCTGTTATCTCTAATGTGTTATGGCTACTAGAATAAAACATATTGTTGAGCATCATTAAATAAGTTTGATACAAATAATGTTCATTATTAGTCAATTACAAATCTTTTCAATCACACCTGAGGGTGACATCATCATCTGAAGTAGACTTTTATTGTGGCGTAATGATTGAGGTCAAGTTTGAGATCTACTGCAAAAATAAAACATCTTTGCTATTTGATTTCATTTTTGAGACGTGTTTTAGCTCATTTAGAAATACTTTTCATTCAGCCTAAAGGGATGCCAAAATGTTTTTTCTGGCTCACATATATAGTCCATGCTTAATTGATGAACAGATGTGGGATAATAATGTGAGAGGCATTTTGGAGCCATTCTTTTTTCACTTGAGAAGGGAGTGGGTAATGGGAAGAGATTAGAGATGAAACTAGTTCTTAAGAATGTGAAATCCGTCTGGACTATGGAGCAGATCAGCTCAAATATTCTTCTGTAAAATAACCTGGAGCTGAGATGGTGCTTGTAGTACTCCAAGATAATAGACCTTACTTTTAGTTCTTCATAGACTTCACGGATTATAATAATTGCCCTAGAAACCATCACTTTAATTTTATTAATTATTTTTTATTGGTCTTACCATGATGCTAATTTGTCGATGGTTTTTGTGACTCATATAGTTGAAATTAAAAAGTAAATGTACAAAATTTACTAAGCACTGAAATACATACTTGATCACACTGTGGGAAGTTGGGAGAGTTTTTCTGATTGTGCATATGTCAGTGTAATTAATTCTATACTCTTTAGGCATTTTCTAGATAACTCTCTCCAACTATGGCATGATGGTCATGCGTTACCTGTTCAATATAGAAGTTCACGCAGGTCCTAAATACTGAGTCAGGTTTTCTTTGTATTTCAAAATCAATCTATTGATTATTAATCTACCTCTTTATTTAACGTTTCATGCACTACATAAAATTAGAATGCTTCTCCTTTTTGTTTTACCATTGCATATCTCACAGTTATTGCTTTCAAAGTTATGTCAAGCTTTTCCAGTTACATAAAATAAGAGGATGATCTTTCTTGGAGCTGCAAAAAAAATTACTTTTCCTCCATTCAGAAACAGAAAATGACAGATCACTTTCTGTGAGGAATATTTTTACATGAGAGATATTTAATCTCAAAATCAATTAAAAAAACAAATACATTTGTGTACCTTTAGACATGGAGCTCTCCAGCATGGAAAATATCACTCCACGCTTATGTGCTACTAAGTCAAAATAATAAATGTCAGGTTTTAGAAGTCATAACTGATTTAAGAATAAAATATGCTGGATTAGATCAAAGATCTGTTTTGCCAAATCTGTCTCTGACTGTGGCCAGAAGCAGGATAGTGCTAAGATACTACTGGGCAACTTTTCCGATTTCCAAGAGTCTGAATTTCAAGGTTTATTTAGTAAACAGGTTCATTTGGCCTTTTCTATTTAATGCTCTTTGGTGTATTTTTCTTCTGTGACTAGATCTAGCTGCTTTGAACCTGTTCATGCTTTTGGTCTGTATGGTGTCTTGTGGCAATATATTCCTCAATTTAATTGTAAGCAGTGTGGACAATATTTCCTTTTATTTATTTTAAATCTGCTGTCTTGCAGTTTCATTTTATACCCTCAAGTCCTTGTCATATGAAAAATAGCAAATAACACCTGTAGCTTACATTCTGTTGAAGGTATTTCTGTCCTGTGTTTGTTTGGATATATTTTTCAGGCCCATTCAGCTCTCCGTTTACATTCTAATTTGCTTTCCATACGAAATGTCAATATCCATTATCTGTAATTGTCTCTGATGTCTGGATTTTGATTTATGAACAAACTTTGGAAGTGGTGAGACATGAGGATCTCTTCTTTTACTGGACAGCCAGAATGATGTGATGGCCCATTCTCACCAAAATCCTGGTTGAAACTGATCTGCTTCTTCTGTCAGCTTATTTAGATAGAGGGGATAATAAAATTAAAGCAAGGGATTTTTAAATGGTCCTCTTAACCACTCCTTGTGTTCAGATACAGAAGCGGATGTTGACTCAGCTAACAGTGTTTGACTGATGAGTGAGCTACACAGTTTTTCCAGAGATGGAGAATTCACAATATATTACTTGGCTTATTGTGACTGTATTCTGCTGTGCAACTCTGGAGAGTAATTCCCTAAAGTGCTGTGTTGTGTTTACTGTGTATGTCTGTGTTTTCCACCTTAAACAGGAAAAGGGAAACAAGGAGCAGGATGCTGCTACCAGAGCATCTCATCCAGCCCATACCTAGCAATCTCTGTCTTCAGGAGTCTCTCAGAAGTAGTATGATGTAAATTGCTCTGACAGTGGAAATCCTGGCTTTTGACTTTCCCATAGCGTCTTGCATCTCTGCCCTGTCACATCCTGTACATGTGGTTCCTTCTTGTGACAAAAGAGGGCTTGGGAAAAGCAGTTGCTCCAGCTAGGTTCTTTTCTTGCTGCCAGAAAAATTCTTTCCAGTCTGCTCTCTTGTCTGGATCAGAGGAGCCCCTAGAAGAGGGGGCAGCCAAGGAGGATCCTCAGGCTGGATGAATCACCCAGTTGGATACTTTGAGGTTCAAATAGTGCTATTGGAAAGAGGAGGGGTTTTTCATTTTGAGTAAGGCTCAGTGATTGTTTCTAGACTTGAAATGTTCTGCAAACACTCTTTAAACTGGCATTAAGTTTATGACATTTTTATGTACAAAAAAGCAATTTTATGTACCAAAAAGCAATTTTATGTAAAGTTGATATTTGAGAAAAATTAAGTTATTTTCTCTTCAGAGATCTGCTCATTTCAAGTCTTAGCAAAAAAAGAAAATCTGTAGTTGCTTATGGAGGAATACACTAGGTAGATTCTGTAGTATGTTTAGCTGACCTTTCAGACATTTTAGAATTGATCCTGAAAGCGCCTCAGGACATACTTAATTTCAAGCGTTTTTTACATTATTAGAATTACTAGTTACTGTGTACTTAGAGTTCTCAGTTGTAGTTTGCAGTAGGTAATCATTTTAATGTGATTTGGTTTTTTAAAATATCTGTTATATAGAGACTGCAGAGCAGACTCACTTAGGAATAATGTTGCCATTTTGTAATAGGGAAGAATGCTAAAATCTAGAAATGTCTAGGCCAGCTGACTCTATGAAAGATTTTTGGCAAAATTATTTTTTTAATATGGCTCTTCAATATAATTACAAATAAAATTTGTTTATTTAACGTTGCTCCTGTGATAAAATTTACTGTTTTGTATAAGCAGGTAGTATGGCAGATCAGAAAAGAACTCTGTATGTCTGTGGTGACTATATTTTACAGTGTCTGATAGGTTTTTGTGGAAGCCATTTGGTGATCTCATCAGCAACAAGTCTATTGTTTCATTACTATCAGATTCAGTGGGTTTGTGATGAAATCAGCAGAATGGAGAACATGAAGGGAGTGCTGTTCACTTTGCAATCACTTCCATCTGTTAAAAATTTTTATCAGATGTTGGGAAACAGCAGGCAAAACTCAGAGCAAGTGTTTTATCCAATTTCCAAGAAATGGTGATATGTAATTGGCATATATTATGCTCTTAGTTTAATCTGTCCAGTTAGATGTTTAAAATACCCTATGGTATACCAGTGTTAATAGAATATATAGAAAGCTATTTCCATCATTCCTGGCATTATTTTCTTTTGAAGACTCTGGTGCTGATATAAATATTTTGGTACTTAGTAATCATGAACTTTGATGAGACTTTTCATGAAATGGAGAGTCAGAGTGAGACTTGTAGAGAAAAATCTCCATTAGGCATATGCTGCTGTTTGAAGTATCTTTGCCTCCATTGATGGTGTAGGAATCTGCAAGTGGAGTTGGCTGGCCAGTGGCCGGTACCATTGGCCTCAAGGAAGTGACAGAGGAATCCATCAGCAGTACACTTAAGCTGACTTGTAATTGGGTGGTCCCAAGGCATGAAGTATTCTGTTTCTTCTGAAATTAATTTTAAGCATTAGCTGTTCTAAATAGATGTTCCTGGTTTTCGTGTAAATGTCTGACATACTTTTAATAATGTGAAGGTTTTTTTACCCTAAAGAAATTGTGTGGTCTCATCTGAGGTTTTCACATTTCACATCTGAAATGTGAAAAAATTATGTATTTTTTTTCTAAATTACTGAGATTTTACTGAGTACCTCCTTGCCTAGATGTTAAAAGTCTGCAGTATTTGTGGTTTTACTACCTTTTTCCATGTTTCCTCTGTCTCATTTTCTTCTGAAATGAATAATTCAGTTTTTCTCTATCTTCACATCAGGGATGATTTTTCATGATGGGAATAATCTTTGTCATCTTTTCTGGAGTTTCCTGCATTACTGTGTTGACCATTTTGGCATGGGATATTCAGTTTCATTTGTAGTATTCTAAATGGAGTAATATTGCCTGTCTCTTGTAGAGACACTATAATACATTCTGGTTTATTCTTCTTAATAAATGTGCATTTTCTGTTACTGTTTTCCACAACTACGTATTGGTAGAGATCTTCCTTGAGCTGTTACTAGTAAAGTTCACAGGCTTTTTTCATGAACTTGTTCTGTTACTTTAGAGTAAGAAAGAGTCCTTGTGAAGTGTAGAAGGACTTTACTCTACAGAGTCTCCTTCAATTTTTGTAAGATAATTTGAGTTTCTGAGAACCTGTTAGTTCCATTTTCCACCCCTGAGCTAAAACCATGAGAAATCACCATGTTTTGCCTGGGCTTGGCTGAGCTCCTGATTTTGGATCTTCCGAAAATATATCTTACCCCATTTTTTCAGAGTGTTTAACTTCAGGTATTAACTTAGCTCTACTGAAAGGTAATTGCTTACTCTTGTCTTAGTTTGGCTAATTTTTTTTGCTGTGTGCTTTGTTTTCATTTCATTTCTTACCCTTTTCTCTCTCTTTTTAAAAGGCTCATTGTCATAGGCTTTTCAGATATTAAAGCTGTTCACCTTGTTGTCCATTACTTTGTTCATCGTCACCTTTACCAATACATTGGAATGAAACTACTAGATTAGTGAGAAGACATAGACTCACTGTTCAAGATGGTGTTACTTAAAACAGCTCACCAAAAGCTGTCATGACATTCACTCTGCTGTCCTTGGTCATCTCTTTTGTTCAAGAGGTACAGTGTTTGTTACTAAGTGGTCATCCAATACAACATTGACTTTAGGGTGAGTTAGTGGAACAGTCATTCCTGAGGTCCTTCCTGAGAATGTACTCTGGAACTTTATCACACTTTAATTGGTTGATATCTCCCCTTCTGACACCTCTCTCTCTGGTCCTGTCTCATCTTTGTGTCCAAACCAGATCAGGTTCTTTGAGAGTTCTCTCTCTAGAGTCTTCTTTTGAGAAAGCTGACACAAATCAATCATTTACCCTGTCAGCGGTGATTTTGCTTTATTTTATTATTCCCTTTAATCCCATGTGACCTAGTGACCTCTTGGTTCTTTTATGTTTTCTTGTTTTAATTAATTCAATCATTTTAGCATTAAACCTTCAGCTGTTTCCTCTTTAAAACTCATCATAGCCCCTTTTATACACCTGCTAACATATGACCTTCTACAATCTATTCTGACAGCTCTAGCTTTAGGTTTACAGATGCAAAATTCTTCTAAAAATTACTTTACAATTTGCTAGTCACACTATTTAGTTGCTTGTCTATCTGGTCCATTTTTTTAAGAGCTTTGCATTACAACCAATACTTTTGGGTTTTTTGTTTTACACCCGTGTTACTTCTAAAGCATTTAGTACTTTTATCTAAGATATTTGAACTCATTTGACTTTTCTGGTGAAACGACACTTCTGGACTTTCAGATCAAGTTACAGATTCGGTTTGCTTCCCTTAAGATAGTAGAACAATATAAGACAATGATCTAGATATGAAAATAAGAATATTAAAGATGCTTATTAGTGGCTAACAGAAAAAAAATGTTGAATTGGTTTACTAAAAAAGATTCTGATAAACTAACCTGCCTGTTTTTCCTGAGCAACATTAACCTTTTTTCTAGGCTAAATCTTCGTGATAAAATTTACTTCAGATTAATCTGAAGGAGATGGTTAAAGAGAGGGAAATACAGAACAAGAACTGTAAAATAGGTAAGAAGTTGGTTCGTAGAGAATGCAGAGTATGTTGAAAGCTATTGTTTTGGGTCAAATTCATAGGATAGTTCTAATTTCAGGTTTTCAGTAATATTTTAAATACTAAAAAAAAAAACCACCACAGTTTGTTAAAAGAGGCTTGTAAATACGACAAAGTTGGAAGGTAATGTTAATGAGACAGGAATATCCTAATGCAAAATTGTATGATCTCAAAAGCTTGAGCAATAGAATAGGGTGAGATTTAAGAGTCACCGAATCGTGCAGTAAGGAACAAAACCAAGAATTCATCCTGCAGGCCATCATTCAGAAGTGACAGAGGAAGAGGAAAACCTCTTAAATGCAGCAGCTCTGTTGCAGACCTGTTGGTCTGCAATGTGGTGTGTTATTACAAAAAAACAAAAAAGCAAATACACTTCTCTCAAGCATTAAGCTAGGCATTTGCAATCCAGATAGATACAGCATTGGTCTGGATGACAGATGCTGTCAGTCTTCTCCACTTTTCTGGTTTTGTTTAACAGTTGTTGACTATCTTGCAGTTAGCAAAGTTAGGTTTTTCTCTTAAACTAGGGAAATTTAGGGTCTCCTCTCTGTTCCAGGATCTGCTGTGAACATAAAAGGTCCAGATAGTGCATAAAATCAGCCTTAGTATATGATATGTGATATATGATATATGCTTCTATATGTCCCCTAATGCATACATCTGCATTTTCTGGCAGTGTAAGTGGTGGCTGAACAATGTAAGCAAAGAAAGTTTGTAGAGAAAGCTAATACCTTTTATTAAGCAAATTGTGGAAGAAAAATAAACCAGCTGAAGAACTTGTGTGCCCTGAAACCTGTGGGGTTTTTTTGCCCTCCACAGCTGTCTTAGTTGCCGTAATAAAATATGTTGGTTCTCCTTTATTATCTTCTTGCTCAAGTTTATACTTCAGGCTCAGCTTAGGGGCCTTGCTGTTTGCTGAGTTTCTTCCGGTAGAGTAAAATAGTAATATTCTTCATCAGTCTCAGCCTGTGAGAATTCATTGCACAATACTGAGACTAGTGATATACCTTATAGACTGGACATAGCTTATAGTCCAGTATGCATAATTACATTAAAATAGAGACCCAGTTCTCTGAAGTGCTAATGATGTGATGCACCTATTTACACTCAGTGTTATGGTAATGAGAAGACAGTAGCAGTTACCCGTGTGGTATTTGATAATCATGCCAGTCCTTTTAGATTTCATCACTCAATAGACCTAGGTAAAATATATAAATACTGGCAATTCATCCATAAATTCATTCAATGCAGAAGTTTTTCATCTTTTATTTTTTAAAGAAAGAGTTGCAGTACTAACTGCAAACTGTAGTATACACAGGTGTCCATATGGGACCCAGCAGCTATACTGAAGTATTTCTTCTATGTGTTTCCAGTGTCAGGACCTGCTGAATATGTCTGCCACCATTTTTATATCATTATCATATTTGAGATACAGCTGCAGTACACCATTTGCAGAAAACACAGAGATATGTGTTGGACTCCTACAGCAAAACTCAGCTGGCAAAAAGACATAGTGCTTATTCCAAACCCATAATTTTCATTCTCATATTTACAGTTGTAAAATTCTTGCAGTACCAGAGATGAACAGTAATGCAATCCAGACAAAAATAAGATTCTTGAAGCCTAGAAAAGTCTTAGATGTACATGCCAAATGGAGAGTTTGCTATCCATTCCAAGATTTGCATGTTCACAGATATCCCAGGGAGCAGAAGGGGGAATATCAGAAAAGAAAACCGACATTGTAGAGCAGACATTCACCTTGATTCTCCCACAAATTCTGCAAATCACTTAGTTGTGCAAACATGATGTTTTATATTGTTTCTTTTTATTATTGGGGTTCTCTACTTCAAAATATTGTGTGTATTTTAACTTAGAATTGCAACTCTCAAACATAACACTATGCATTCTTCAAGAGTATCTAGCAGAAACCAAAGCTATTGTCTGAACAGAGATTCTTCCTCATTGCCTCTGGTATTATTAAGGTGCCTGCTTGTCAATTCTAGAATGACCTTTCCATATAAGTAATGGGCATTGAAAATTGTCATTAATAAATAAAAGAAAGCGAACATGAAATGTGCTTTTTATGGAGTTAGTACATTTGTGGAAAGATGCGACTGCTTGTAATAGGAGGGGATTGAATCCAGGACTTCTTTTCAGGCTATTAGCTTATGTTATGAAGGTATAATATTGTACTATATCTTGATTTTTATTTGGTTTATCTAAACTGAATTAAAATCATCTGTTCTGCTGTGAAATTAACGTAAACAGTGTTGAAATACTACAGTATTCATTTTATTTTATTAAGATGTTATAGGATGCTGCTCATGTAAAAATTAAACTTATGTGACAATCTGGACATACTTTTATTGGTTATAACATTTTAAAATTACTTTTAAAATTAATAAGAGTATTTTGGGTTGGTTTCCTTGTTCTGATATGCTTACTTGGAACAACGCGTACTAGTTAATGTTACTGTTTAAGGATAACAAGTTAGTAATTTTCTTTTGATGTTACTGAATGAAAAGACGGTAAAAGCAAATGAAAGGAAATCGCCTTTAAAAAATATATAAGCAATGTAATTATAATGCTAAAAAAGAGGAGGGGAAATAACATGCTATGCCATCAAAAATAATAATTTAATAATTACTACAGCACTTCCCTGAATTCTTGTTTCAACTGTAGCCTGCCTTTTAGAAAAACTCCAAGCCCAGTGACGCAGAATGCACTGTGATCTTTCAGTTGTTCAGTTGTTTCAGTTGTTCTCCATTATAGATTTACGTTTATCTCAGAAAATCCACTGAGGCTATCTGTATTGTTTTGCCACCACCTAAATACTTAACTTTTGAAAGAATGCTGTCTAATTTAATATTGCTTGTACCAGCATCAGTGAATGACTATGTGCTAGGGTAACCTCAAGGAGTTTCAGCCTCTCTAGGGTCTTAGGTGGAGTTTAGAGGGGAAGTACTGAATACTCTGAATTGTAGTGAGGTTTAGGCTGGAGTTGGGGTAAATCTGAAAATGCATAGAATGCAAAGTTTTCCAGCACTTTGTGATTGAAATGTAGGCATCAAATGAATTTTAGCATCTACTGCACTTTGTCATCACTGGATGGGAATATCAAAGTTACAGTTTTGAATATATGCAGCCATTTTTTTCCCTAAAACATGGTTGAATAAGATACTCACTAGGTCTTATTTGTGTCTGTATGTAATATATATTTTATTTCTTAGAGATGTGGTATGTTTACATAAATATAGACAGTTATGGTTTGTATACATGTATGCAGAAGCATACAAGTACAAAGAGACTTATGTATGTATATAGAGGAGGAGTGGTTTTGAACTTGTGCATAGCAAGTATGATCATACAGTCACTTACACCAAAGTCACAATTACTGTTTATTTATGTAATTAGTTCTCTTTTCTTTTGCCAAAGTGAAGTCAAATATAGAACTTTTCTTTTTTTGAATTAAGTTACTTTGTAAATTCAGAGGACCCTTAATTACTTTCAGGAAAATACTTTCAGTACATGGCACTTAGAAACAGTTTTATCCATTTAACTTAAAATATTTGGCTAAATTTCAAATTGATTTTATTTGTGATTAACTGAATATTAATTTGATCTAAAATACAAAAGAAAAATAATATACATATTGAAAGCTGAAGCATGGAATATATGTTGTTAAGAAGATAACTGCAGAAAATCACCTCCATCTCTCTGCTGGCCACTCCTTTTGATGTAGCCCAGGACACAGTTGGCTTTCTGGGCTGTGAGGACACATTGAAGGGTCATGTCCACCTTTTCATCCATGAGCACCCCCCAGTCCTTCTCAGCAGAGATGTTCTGAAACCCTTCATCTCCCATCTCTTAAGATCAAACATTTTCAGATAACAGGCCTAGCTAACTTAAGTCTAAGAACTTTGGTGAAAATGTAATGCTTTCTGCTCTACTGGCTTATTAAAAGTTGGAAAACTACAAGAATTCAAAAACCAGAACTACTGTTTCATAGTCTAATCTTAGTGATTGGTATGTAGGGAATGAAGACAAATGAAGGCAAGTTAGTCTTTCTTCACTCCCAACCAGGTATAATAGAACGGTTTGGTACACTCTTCAGGGAAAAAAAAAATTGCCAAAGTTAAAATTAATGCTAGTTAGTGTAATTTTGTAGGTAGTAGATAGAGGGAATCCTAGACTTATATCACTATAAATTTCCTAGGTAAAATCATTTCATTGTTCTGAGTAGAATCTGAAAAGTCTGGAGTTATGAACCATTTGTCTAGATCTTTTTTTAGTCTTCTGCAGAAGAAGGTTACACCTGCTCTTGGAGTACCTCTGGGTGTTGAGAGAGGAAGAAGGGGTACCAGACTGCAGGAAGTGGCAAGAAGACGAAGGAGGAAGAGGAGAATGTGCAGTGTAACTGCAGAATCAAGGGAGCAATGAGGCAGGGATGGAGCAGAGAGAGCTATACTTTTGTAGCAACAGAAACTTTCCAGGGAGAGCAGGCAGCTGCATAGTTGGTTACAAACCAACAGCTATGTTATAGAAACCTGAATATACATTTACTGCATGCAAAGACCTGTGTTTCAAAGATGAAAGAGACAGGTACAGACTATAGTCGCTTACTTTGATTCTGCTCTGCCTTACCAGTTTTACATTTTCCTGTTTACAAAGTCGGGAGTCATTTCTAGTTCTGTTCCAGTGAATGTGGTTTGTGAACATAGTCTGGCTTTCCTATCAGCCAGTGCTTGTGACTTCCTCTTTAGCATGAAGCCTTTTTGGATTGCCTTTTTTCATCAACCTAATTTGGCAAAGTGAGCCTAGGAATAAAAAATATACAAAGTGTGGAGTCTGTAAAGAGCCAAGTATCGAAGACATTTATTGACCTAGCAGTGATCATAGAGAGGACTTGAGAAAACATTTTGGAGTTAGACTTTCTGAGAATTAAGACCTTCTGTGTTCTGTACAAAAACCTCTTTCCACTGGGAAAAAAAAGGGGGTGGGGGAGCTGAATAGTTGTCACTAGCTAGTTCATTGTTCATGCTGCAATAGTCGTTAGCTAAGAGAAAGAATAAGTGGGTCCCTCTTCTGATGTGCTAGGCTCTGTTACTCCCAAGTGCCATTTGTAATCCACTCTCTCTGTGTTGCTGTCACTGTCTGGCACTCTAAATATTTTAAACATACAACCTTTTATTGATGTGTGTTGTTCCTGCTGTGCAACTTCCGTAAGAAAATGTTGCAGTATACTATATTAGTATTGTAATGCAGCTTGTTTACCATACTATCCCCAGTTTATAGAAAAGCAGTGGAGTTACTTGGATTAAAAATGTCTCTTTATTTTCCCCTGTGATTTTCTTCTCAGGATAGAAAGCTGGAACTGTAGTCTCACGTAAGGAAGTGTAGCTTCTGCCATGCTGTTGAAAATTAAGACCTACTGCTGTGGTTGACTGTTCGACAGTCATCTTTGCCTAGTGCACGAGCTCTGTATTTGTGCATACATACAAATGACAATGAAAATCAAAAGTAGTCATCACCCAACAATTCTAGGTCTTTTGCTTAAAAAAGGCTGTAATCAGTAATGGTATTACAGGTGAAAATTGAGGTACAGAAGACAACTGCAGGGAAATACTTGCATGTCATGTTCCTGTGTTGTAATAATTTCTGCAGTTCATTGACTGTGATGAAATCTAAATCAATCATAATTTAATTTAAAATTAAAAAAGAAAAATTAAAAAGTGCAAAATACAGATTCTAATACCAGAAAAACATGAAGCAATTATTAGTTCTTTTCCACAGGTAGCCGTTAGATGGGCATAAATAGGCACAAGCTGAAATTAAATTTAAATTCCATTTACAAAAGAGGGAGGTCAAGAAGTAGTTGCTCAGAGACATTGTGGAGTCTCCATTTTTGAATATTCAAATCCTGAATAGACAGTGCTCTTGGCAACTTCCTGTCATTTTTCATTTGAACGAGGAACCTGGACTGGCTGATCTTCAGAGGTCCCTTATAACCTGTGATTCTTTGAAGACAAGTATTTAATTTGATATTGGCACAATGACTTGCAAATTTTGGGTTTTTCTTTCTAGTGTTATCACTTGAGAGTTTTGTAAAATCTGCAAAATGAAATTAATTTTCATATCTAATAATACATACTTACATACATTTCATATCTCTGTCACTGAACAACTTTATTGCTTGTCCAACGGAAAAATCCAGGATGCTGAGATTTATTACTTGAGTAAATGGAACTTTATAACATGTATAATATTTATTTGGCAGTGCCTCTGTTTCAAATTCTCTTTGTGTGGTTCTCGTGGCTAAATATTATGATGTTAAAGTAAAATTCAGATGGAGATTCCTTGTTTTATTATTCATTTCCTTAACATATTTCTAATAGGGGTCTTAAAGTAAGATGTCTGCTAATGAAAATATGAACTTTCTTAGGTCCTAATTAATTTTTAAGCCATATTCTTAGCATCAGCGAGTCTGTACCTTCTCTTTGTATCCAAAATCTACTGGCCATTAACTTTGATTCTGTTTCTTCTGAGTGGCTGTACATCTCAGAAGATTATATTCTTGTAAATATTTCTCTGCAGTGAGGAGCTACGGAAGGAAGCACGACAGCTGAAACGTGAACTGCTGGAAGCAAAGCAGAAAAAAGAAGAAAGAGCTTTAAGACCCGAAGAGAAAGAAGGTAAGAGGTTTTGTGTAGATCTTCAGTTGACAATGTACAGGTAACATTTTTGCTTTCAAATGAGGTAGTATTTCTCCTTCTAAGTGTTCTTTAGTTACATCTGTGCTGTGACCTCTGAATTGCAAAGTCTTCTTGACATTCTGACTTGGAAAGGCACTTAAATGCAGATGGTTGAACTCAAAGCTACTGACTTCAAACTTTTATGTATCTTAAGACACCAATAGAACTCAAATTCAGAAAGTCATTACCATATTTATTTTCCCTAAACCTCAGCAAAATGGGGTCTTCGACTGCCTTCTTCTTTGTCAGACAGTTTTTATACTCTGTTTCTTTCTAAATGTGTATAAATTGCTAAGTTTATTATAATGTGTAAGGTGCACATTTTAGTCCAGATGGATGTAACACCCTTTCTTAGCCAAACTGAAGAAACAAAAAAGACTGCTTTTTAAACATTCTGGAGTTGTGAGACACAGTTTTAGAGTGCATTCTTGCCGCGCTGCCCATGCCCGGTTTGGCTTGGCCGTGGCTGCGGATTCGAAACCCACTGGAATAACGACCGCTTGATTGTGGGAACTGAGGTTTGCGCGCTTCAGCTTCTCTGGCCTGAAAGCCATTAGCAGCAAGCACTTCTCAGCTGTTTATAAGGCAGCAGCGAGGGCAAAGAGGAAGGAG
Source organism: Ptilonorhynchus violaceus (assembly GCA_013397565.1). Classification (NCBI taxonomy): domain Eukaryota; kingdom Metazoa; phylum Chordata; class Aves; order Passeriformes; family Ptilonorhynchidae; genus Ptilonorhynchus; species Ptilonorhynchus violaceus. The sequence goes on along the minus strand of VZRJ01001417.1, from coordinate 186,123 downwards.
GGACTCCCAGTCTGCTACAGTTCCAAGTTTTTATTCTCTGTCCCGTGTGAGGACAGGGTAGCTTGAAGGGAAGCAGAATAGAGAGACCCCTTCTCGCTCTCTCCCTGCAGTTTTTAAGGGGTTACAGAGTGAGGTAGGTGTAACAGAGCTTAGCCAATCAGAAGTGACGATACGTAACAGAAAACCAATAAAGACATCTCAAGGGAGGAACAAATTCAAACTAACTAATAACAATATAGTTGGAGGGAATTTCAAACCACGCTAGCCTGTCACAGGGTCTAAGGTTCTGTGATGGAAGAAAAGACGTGATGGGAGTGACAAGTAAGAGGCATATGTAGCTATGCCGCAGATTCCTTCGATTCGCCTTCAGGGACAGAATCCTGTGATGGGAAATCGACCCACTCAGCACTTTCACAGACCGTGGGCTGCACCATAGCGACAGATTCTTAGTTCAGTTCTCAATACCATAGAAATCTGAAAGAAGATACAAAATTATTTTTAAAAAATTCAGACAATACACAATTTAGAGGAGTGATAGAAAGTATAACATAATTTTTAGGTAAACTCATGGACTGTCTTGAGTAACGGGTAGCTTGATCAGCAGCATTTTGACAAAGTAAAAAATACAGTATCATGAATGTGTATATGAAAACTGGCACCAAATCTTAAAAATTGCTGACTCTGAAAATGTTCTGGGAATCACCAAATGAGTATAAGCTCTCATTGGCAAAATAATGAACGCTGTCACTAGTCATGTAAAAAAAGAGGTGTGAGTAGAAGTATAGGAAAGGTAAAGAGTAGTCCTTATGTACATATATGATAAATTATCTTGAATAGTGCCATGTATGGCAGTTCTCACTATTGCTTTAACTTATCCCTGTTCTGGTGCCAGTTGAGTCACTGGACTTTGTAATTTGAGGAAATCCACCTTTACAGTGACAGACTAAAGTAATACTTGGACAAACTCATAGTTACTACTATGGTACAGTTTGGAAAGGTACCTTTTATTCAAGCAAAAGGAGTTTATTGTATACCAGGGTTGTTGGGGGGCTTTTATTTTCTTTGAAATAAATAGCAGGCAGAACATAAATCAGTTGAAAATCTGTAGGTAACAGCTAATGGTAAAAATAATCTTGAGTAATCTTGGTTTTCCTTTTTGTGATAGGAAGGGGTCTGTTCCAGTACCTGTTGAGAAAGATAGATGGCAGGAAAGAACCTATTCAACTAGCTATCAGAGTACATAACTAAAAATTCTGAAAATAAACATGTTCTAAGATTGAAGTAGAAATTAAAAGGATATTAAATGAGATGCAAGTAGTGAAGAATAAAATGATCAATGAAAATATCATGGAAGATTACTAGAAAACAAACTGAGCATGAATTTACACTGTGATGTGGCTGTCACTGTGTAGTTGTTGCTACAAATGCAGTAACTGTAAAAGTGCAGTTGTATTATTAGGCTTGGTTCCAAGTGTCGTACCACCAAAAAAGGTAATGAACAATTCGATAAAAAGGGACAAAACCACCCAAAACTAGCAGGACTAGTTTATTAGGAGACACTTGAAGATATGTATACTTTATGTAGGGAGGGGGATAGGAGGGTGGAATCTTAAGTATTTAAAGATGGGAAGTAAAAGGAATGAAGCATACCTTTATCGTGAAACAGAATTTACAGCTGAGGAGCAATAGAATAGACTCTAGAAACACTTCATCTTCAATATAATGAATTCTAACAGAAGTAGAAATGTTGTACCTAATAAGTAATTTTGCCCCAAAGTTAAAAGCATTTCGTGTATCTCAGTTCACTTAGTCATTTTATATTTACTGGCCTGAATTTTCATCAGTGCAATAGAGATATCAACATGGAAGACAGTCTGCTAAATCTATGATAGATTACCTATTCCACATTAGTTTACGTATAAGAAATTGTATATATTTAANGTTAGTAGCAGGAGATTTTTTCGTTGTTCTCTGCCTATGCTTTTGGAGAATGTGGGATGGAGAGTGAGTTGTGGCATACTGTATCAGGTATGTCTGTGCAGATGGTGCGGACAGTTGCAGTGTGTCTGCCTATGCTTTGAGCTGGCTGCATTAGGAAAAAATGTTGGTTCAAAGGCTATGTAACCACATTAATATGATTCTGTGCTTGATTAATAAACACTACACCTCAGCCAAAACTTGCAACCATAGTGGGAGAAATTCACTGAAGACCACAGAATGGTGAGAATAAGGCTTAGGTCATATTGGACAGGATTGGGTCTAATTCTGAGAGGATGCTAAGGGGTGGCAGCATGACATCTATTTTAAGTACACTGGCACAGAGCTTTATTAGTATTGGCATCACATTTAGTATCACTTCTTCAAATTGTTTGTGTTATGCTTACCTAATATTTTTCTGTATTCAGAGATTAGATTAATTAAGAAAGACTGGAGAGTGAAAATTAAAGTGTTTACATTGTTTCAAGAGGTCAGAGAAAAAAAATAATTCCCTCTGTACGTTTGATTATAACCAGTCTTCCAATTTGTGAATACTATTGTTGACTATGCCAGACTGCTGTCAAGACCTTACTCTAAATAAGATGTTTTTCTTTTATGTGACGTTTGTTGTAGTGATGCCAGAAATTACATCAAACTCTATAATTTGAGTGCTGAATTACTTCAGCATTTTGAAGTACTTGGTCAAATATTCGAAAAAGATACACTTTTCAAAGTTCTGTAGCATAAGTCTGGGAATATACTTAAGTGAAATCTGCTTTAGACATATAGCATCTGCCCAGTTATTTAACTATATTTTGGTTTTAAATAGTAGTAATATTTAGGAAGCAATATTTTAGTTTTTCTTGTTAGAACATTTTTCTAAACTGTCTAATAATCTGTCAATGATGACATTTAATTGTCACACATGAGAAAACAGAAAAGCTACAAAATATTGTCTGAGCAGGGAAAACTAACAGCTAATGTAAAGAACAACATTCAAGGGTAAGAATTGTCCTGAGGCATGCAGTATTTTCTGCTTTGTTTTTATTGTGGTGTGGTAATTAAATTATTGAAATGTTTAAAAAAGTCTCAAAATCAAGTGAGGATGCCAATGTAAGATTATGTTTTATTATAAAGTTTGAATAATGTCAGGCACACTCAAAGAATTAAGCTCTGTCTACATGGAAAGATGCTTTCTTGAAGTCTGAGACTTTTGCAGCCTTCAGAACATTTTGAAAATAACAACATCCAAATTTCAATGGTTTGGGAAATTTGAAGCATAAATGCATTAAGTATGAAGATTTTTTTCAGTATATACAGTAGAGCTGCATTGTACCAAAGTATCCATCTTGAATATGTCACTTTTGCAAAACTTTGTTTTCTTCCACTACTTACATTTTTTTACACGTAATCTCATAATACCCAGCATCCCTATTCAGTCTCTTACCGCTAAATTAAATACTTTTTTCCTCTTGCCTCTGTCTGCAGAAGAAAAGAGGACAAAACCTCACTGTATCAAAGCGGAAATCTTAAGTATGTACTCAAAATCCACTCACATTTGAAAATTAACTGCATTTTAGATGAGGACCATGTGCCTAAAAGCTACCAAAGTTCAGAAGACATTTACTAAAAACTTGCAGTTCACACTATTTTACAAATCTGCTCTGGTCTTTCAAATAAGTGTTTTGAATCTCTAGGAATTACTTCTAAGATTTTATTATTTGAGTTGGCTAAATGAACTACTAAGTTTGTTCTAGAATTGTTGCTTTTTTCACTGTAGCAAACTGAAAATCCAGTAATCAGTCCAACCCTGGAAGCTCATTCTGTAAGCAGATCTATTCAGTTGTTCACAGTTGCTAAATATTTCCTGACTCTTACCTAACTTCTTGGCAAACAGTGGCTCTTCAGGATCTTAGGCAGGCCAGAGCTATAGCAGCAGTAACTGAACAGTTCTTGAAGGTGCAAAGAAAACCACAAGTAGAACTAGTTCTAAGCAACAATATTCTGGAGAAGATTTTACAAATTCTTTCAAGCATAAAATCATTTAATATTGTTTTTCTGGTGTATTAATTTTTACACTACTTTACACTAAATTATGTTTTAATTTTCATATACATAGTATTTAAAGCTATAATAACTTTTTTCCTGAATCCTGGAAGAAGTGTGTTATTTGTTTTGGTTATTAATTACAGAAAGTGTCTCTTAAGTTCTCTGTTTGTCACTTCTGATAGGAATTCCATTTTAATTCCTGAAATATTAAGGCATATCAGAATTTCTTATGTAATTTGTAAGGGTTTTGTTTGGTTTGGAACAAAAATGGCTTCTCTTTTTAAGACTTCTATGTCAGTAAGATTTTTAAAATCAGTACTACATACCTCTGCAATTCCAGAAGAATGCAACATAAACTGAATATTGATGAGCTGAGAGTGGAATATACTGAACTAATACAGGAATGTGTTTTATGCCTCTTATTTTAATTTACCAAAACATTCAGTCATAATTTGTTTCACTTCAGACAAGGAGTTATTGAAGTTTTTTCAGGTTTTTGTTTTTTCCCTTTGGTATTTAGTTTAGCTATGCCATGCATTTCTTGAAATTTCTGTCCAGTAGGTCTTTTATCATATGAAACATGTAATTTGAGTCGCTAAAGAGTACGTTTTGGATGCTGAAGAAAATTTATGAGTCCACCACATTAAAACATACACAACCCTGCTAAATAAACTGGGATGCCTTTTAATATAGATATCGTTGTACACCCTCCTTGTTATCTTACCTCAGTTCTGCAGGAAGTCATGATTACATATGAAAATTGCATTTTAAGAGTTGATGGGATTACTTTCGTGCTGTTTAACATATCAGTAATGTTTTGTAACGCAAGATGCTTAAGTCTGTGTAAAAATCTTCATACTAGCTGTACGTCATCAAAGAAAAACCATAAACCAAAATTCTTTCATTGATCCTTTTCAATGCTATACGCACCTTCTCTTTTATGGTGACATTAAGCCTTTAGAACCAGCATGTATTTTTCTCTGTCGTGGTATGTTTTGTTTCTACCCTTCAGAAGTTTGGTGTGTTTCTGGTAATGCTTTCACCATACCAAATTCTCTTCTTTTTCAAACAAATGTTTGATGCACAGCTTCATTATCTCTTTCGTAAAAGGGAAATAAAATCTGTAGAATTGTATACAGATTCTAATTACAAGGACAGTAATTACTACTAGGTTTGCAAAAAAAAAGTTTGTACTGTGGAAAATTGTATGCATACTCTCAGACCTGCATTTGTGTGAAATTGTACCTTATTTGTGCCACCATTGGTGGACTTGTTAAGGCAAAGTTACTCCACCTGCAGTGCTAGAAATGGAGCCCAGTCATTAAGGGTGATATGACTATGAGCATAAGCAGTGATCATACTTTTATGATCTACCACAGGCACCTGAACTGGAATTCATATGTCTTGGTTTCCATAAAGTGGAAGGTAAAATTGCAGTTTTGAAAACAGAGCATTTCTGATAAAACTTTTGTTGAGTGTTTGTTTTGCTGTTAAATTTACCAGGTGCTTTAGGAATTCAGCTTAAAACTATCAAGTGTTCTCTTCTGCTTCACTTATTAGGAATTGATCCATCCTAAACCATCCACTCATTTCAGTTCAATGCCCTTGGATCAAATTTTGTTTTTGTTAAACTTCTGCAGTTTTGTAGTTGAAAACTGACATCATTTGAACTGTTCCTAATCGAAGTGTGAGCAAAATAAGCTCTTCTGTATATTTTTTAAATCAATCTCTTCCTTTCTGGTTTAAAGACTTCAGAATTTTCCTCCTCAGTTTTAGGCTATCATTGTAAACTGTGTCCTAAACCCAAAGTTTGAGATTAGGTTGTGCCACCGTGTTGGCATGTGTTGGCCATAATTTCAGGATAGAAGAATCTGTCTGAAAGAAATTAAATTACTTAAATGATAAAGTTTCTGTAACAGTAAGATGAAGACTTTCTTGGTAGTAACTCAAGCTAGCTGAGGTAAAAAGCAATGTACTTATAAATTCTTTTGAAAGTAGGATGAAATGTATGTTCAATAAGGAAAAAACATCTTTTTTCTTTTTTTGTTTTCCCCTCACCTTCCTTACTGACAGAATATACACAACAACTTGTTCAAACTGAGGAAAAAATTCTTTGCTTCATGCTATTTACACTTTGTGATGAGATCCATCTAGGACACAAGTATGCAAGATCCCTGGAACTTAAACTATCTTCTGCATCTTGCAATACCTAAATAGAGTTTAATTGTTATTTCACTTCTGTGTATCCGTGTCGTTTTTCATTAATTTTTGTCTGCATAAGTCCTCTTAGATTAAGGAGATTAATACCAGATCCGTATACTTTTGCTGAATCGAGAAACTGGACCTAAATTTGTCAAGCTTGATATGAAGGTCAAGTCCATCATACAGTGCTGTGCTTCCTCTTATTTTCAATTCTGCTCCAAAAGACTTGCAGGGGATCTGAGTTGCAGACTGGGAGATACAAAGTAGTAGGCAGCAATCTACTTTTACATCTGAAAAGGTTTCTTCCCACCAAGTCTCTTGTCTGGGCGGATTTTTTTGCTTGCTAATTACCAGAGTTCAGTCAGACACAAAATAACTTTATCAAATAATTCCTTCTTATCAAAATCTGAATATATAATTTATATTAAAAAGTACTCTGTGGTTTTGAGTTTACTGGAGTTTTTAAGTTTTAAAATGTGTTGGTAACCCATTGACTTAGGGGCTCTTGAAAATCTTTCCTGTTCTATTGCTTTCTTTTTGACGTCGAGTGATAGGTTGTAAGGCTCCATGGAGAAATACAAGCATGTCTCTAAGTCATTTTAATGAAAGATGCAGAAATATGGTGCATACAAGTGCATAGCTCTTTTGGTTGAGTCACTCTGAAGTTAGTTCAAGTGGATCTGATTATCTTTTGTCTGACTTATGAAAAGGCTTTTCTAGGAGGCAGAGAGGATGAAGCTGAGGATTAGAAAAACTCTGGCAGGCCAAGACGCAAGAAACAATAATCTCAAAAGAAGGCTTTAACTGAAATTTAAATTATTTGTTTTAACAGTAAGTGGCACACATATGAGCGTGATAAAAATACACAAACATACAACTGCGGGGGAAGTTTTCCTTTTTGTATGACAGTTGTATTTGAGCTGTTTTGCAAGGTTTTACGTATCCGCAACAGAACTGTACTAGATTAAACTAAATTTTAGTCAAAAGACCTATATGAGTCAGGATCACATCTTTAAGTTCAGCCTGTGTATATCAAAGGGTGGATTGCAGGTTTAAATGTTTGTGGCCAGTTTGAGACTGGCATTTTCATACATATTCATGAGCACTCTTCTCAGTTCTTTTCCTTGTCATAGATGGGCAGTTATATTAATCATGAGGTAAATGTGATTCCCTTCAAAGAACCCATATGGGTAAATGTCACATGAAAGGTTGTTTTTTATAAAGAAGCAGATGGTTTTGTACTTCAAATAATTTATCCAGGGGCTAAATGTTAGTAAAACAAGATGTTATGTTGTTTCCATACAGTCAACATTTTGATTGGATACATGCCTTTATGCAAAAAACTAATTATTGTTTTCACAAGAGGTTGGTCTTAAATTAAGCACGGGATTTTTAATGAATAGGAGAGATTGATGTAATAAGGGGAAAGATTGAGCTGAGCCATTATGGTTGGTAGCTTTATCCTGTGCTTCTGTTCTCCTCGGTTCATCTGATATTATGCTGCATGAGATTTTAGGGCAGATTTGATTTCGTTCATGCAGTTGTTTAATCATCCCTAAATGTGTGTGTGTGTATGCACTTACCTATTTTGGTCATTCTAGAAGATGATTTTTCTTTGTTTATCTTGCTAGTACCTGTAATACACTGTTCATCATTGTATTCAATATATCAACTGTAAAACAACAAATAACGCAGCTTTGAATATGTATGTTTGATTGTTTTCCCTGGTACTCTTTAAATACATCATAGAAAGGGTTTAAACGTTATTTAAATGCAGAATAGAAATTAAGATAAAAGGGAAATAAGATATTTTATTTGTAGAAATATGTAAAAAAATATTTTATATTTACATATCTCATTATAAATTTATTTCCTTTTATTATGAAGTGCTATGTTTATAAACTTCATAGAAAACTTCAGAGAGAAATTTAGTTTGGAATCAGAAACTTTTTCTGTATAGCTGTCAACAGTCATCTGAAAAACCTGATAACAAGTTTCATTTAGATTTACAGTTCTTCAGGCTGTATATGTTGAAAATTGTTGAAACAATTTTCTCCAAAAATGTTTTCTGTTCATTATTTCCATGGACATCCAGAGGGTTTACTCTTCTGTTCATTACTAGGAATAACAGTTGTGTAAATACGTGTACATAAATTTCAAGTATACTAAGTCAGTATGTGAAATGTCTTAATGCTATTCAAGAGGAAGAAAGTGTGAAAGTATGGTGTTGATCAGTTTTCCAATTCAGTTTTTGTCCTGTTAAACTACTAATTTATCATGGCAGTGAATATTCTTCAGCAAAGACATTATTTAAAAAAAAGACAAAGGAGAGTAGTTATTGACTCATCCATATATTACTTTGTTACTAAAAGAGGTTTTTTCCCTGATTGATGCAATGGATTCGGTTTAAAGTTTTAGTGTTATTGGTTTTTTTCCCTATTGCAAGATCAAGGATTTCATTTGCGGCTACTTCAGCCTACAAAACAGAAGGCTATGTACTATAGCCTAAATTTGTCTACTTTGTAACAAATAGTCACAGAATATTGATACACATAACAGTTCATCTGCTCCAAGAAAGATCTTCAGAAATGAAGTAGACACTTGTTAAAGGAATTTCAACAGTTTTCATCAGAGGTTTTGTTTCTGTTATCCTGCTTTCCCTGGCTCCATAGTAAAATAAAATTGAAACAAAAATCTTTTGACTCATTGTCTGCCCAGTACAGTGTTGTGTTTTTCATTTCAGCAAGTAGCAAATCATTCTACTGCTGAGAAAGCAGTACAACTAAAATGTTTTATGGGAGTGTTTTGCTTGGTATGTTAGAAGTCAAAAATTATCTCCAAAAAGACACTAAATCATGATACCAAATTACATTTGTTTAATCCAATATGTTTCCTTATACAGAGGAGGAACCTGCTCCAAACAGTGTTGTTGAAGAATACCTTCAGGAGAAGAGAAAATATGAAGACAAGCGAAAGCAGCAGCCAAAGAAAGGAGTTTCTCGTGAAGATCAGGTAATGGTTTGATAGCCTGGGCAACAAAAATCCAGAAAAAGTTCTGAATATGCTTCTCCCTTCATTTGTATAAAAACAAAGTTGTAAAATCAGTTGTTCCATTTTTCCATGAAAAGAAACTTACTGTTTGTAAGAGTAAATATTTTAATTACCCAAATACACAGGTAAGTGAATTTTCAATGTGTATATGAAAGTGCTCCCAGTGTAGTCACTGAAATCTCCTTAAAGGAAATGCTAGTCATGAGTAGGTGTCCTTGATTACATTTGTGAGAGTTTGCATTTCTACACCATACTTCCTTGCCGTAACATAACGCTAGGAGAGAAATTTACATACTTGGCATCTGTTCTAGCTGGGGTTTTTAACATTTTAAATTATGATTTTAAAAGATTAAATTCATCAGTACTTCTTGTTGTTGTGAAATGAAAGAAATAGTTTATAAATAATGTAAATAGAGAATCGTTTTTAAATATGAAAATTATTTTTCAAAATTAGGGTGTCTAGACGTTAGTAGGCAAAAATGAGCAAAGTAAAGTTTGCTTTACAAAAATATTTGTTTTTTCTAAAATAGGAAAGTCTGAAACAGTTAAATATATGAAACTGCCTATGAAGTGAAAATACCATCAACTTAAAATCTGTGCGGTACATCAAACACATTGCTTTGTGAGTGCACGTCAGTTCAGCTACGAAGATGTTCCTGTTCACTTGTTGAATCTAGAAGAGATTGGAAACTTGAGGCTTAGTAACTTCAAAGCAGCATTTGGCAAACCTTTATATATGCAGCAAACTGATTTAGCTCTAAACTAAGAAGTTTATGGAAACTTTGTACATTCAAAATCCCATTATCTTTGAATCAAGGAGTACTAAAGCTCTGTTGGCAGTGTGGGTCAAGGGACTTAAAACCATGTCTAATGAATTTATATCAGCCCTGTCCTGAACATCACAGGAAAACAAGATGAGATGACAGGGATATATATTTTAGTCGATCTTAATTTTTATTTCTGTAACCCTACTGGCAGCTATTCAACAGTAATTAATCAAGTTCTTTGTCATCTATTTCACTTGTGGAGAGCCTCTTCTGGTCTTGCACCCCTTATAACTGATCCTACAGCACAATACCATTTTCCATCCTCTGTGCAAGAGTTAAGGAAGAGGGGAAAAATGATGTCTCCTTAAAATACTAGATAATGGAAGTCCTAGCGCCCTAATTCTGCAGGTCAAAGTATAAAGTTATTTGAACCACAGTATAGCATCTAGTGACTTACTGCAAAAATGCCTACTAAGATATTTCAAACTTATTTCTGTCATCGGGTCTATTCACAGGAATGCTGGCACCAGAGAAAATTATACAAGACACAAGGAATGTGGCTTTTGTTGGTCATAATTTCATATTAAAAGGGTCAGTTTGTTTCCTTCTGATGGCCTAGGCAGAGATTTGCTGTCTCAGGTGTTGCAAGTACAGTGTTTGTTTGCAGTAGTATGGAAAGCTATTGAACTAGAATGATTTGCAGGCCCAAATATCTTCAAAACTTTCCTCTCTCCTGTCTTAAACAGAAGATTAGACAGAAAATAAAGAAAGTAAATGCAAAAAAAAGCCCTCCAAAATCTGCCCTTGGCAGTGCTAAAATATATTTTTGAAAGAATTGAAAAGCCAGGAAACTCCTCAAGTTAAGATTGCTCCCAGAAGGAAATTTGATTCCAGTGAACACTTCTGGTATTTCCTATTTCTGTTTTCTATTCTTGTTTAGTTTTTATTCCTTTAAATTTGAAAAACTTGACCAAACAGAACTACACAGCCATACAGAGGTGTTTTACAACATAGGTTGCCAACCTATCACCTACAAATCAAATGGAGCCTGCCACATAAATTCAGTAAGGCACTTATTCCCTGATGCTTTCTTTTTCAGGAATGTCTCAAATATCAGCAAAAAAATAAGCTGTGGGCTGTGCAAATTATTCATATGCTCTGTTCTTTTTTTTTGAAGAGCCCCCCTCTCCCATCACAAGGCTCAGGCATACAATTCTTGTATAATCAAAATCCCATTTCAGATGATCAGAAACAAGAGCTGTTGTTATGATCTTCAGGTGTCATCTGAGATTTGGTGACTTCATTGTGCCCTAAAAATCGGGCAAGGGCAGCTTGGCAATAAAATAGCAAGTTTAAATCAGTATGAGCTTTATGTATGCAGCATAAAATCCTGTATCTGCAGAATTAGTTGATTCATTTTATTTGAGTCAGAAGCTTTGAATTTTTTTCAATATCCATACATAATTTAAAAGATCATCAACATAAAGTATATAAATATTAATTAAACTGGGTCTTCAAAGCTTCAGTGGTTTGTAATTTATACAGTGGATTGCTTTACAAAAGGACAACAGCAGGTTCAAACAGTAAAATTCATTGTCAGCAGTGTTATCAGCTGTTTTATTCTATAAGCAGCCACAAGTTTTTGTTCCTTTAATATGCATTTCTATTTAACTAGATGGTGAGAGAAGTGCTCTTTCACACCTGACAGGCCTGTCCCTGCTTGCTCTTGATGCCTCAGCACTGCCTGTCAACTCACTCCAGGGGTGCTCTCCATGCAGTCCTGCTCTCACACCCACCACCAGCTCTGGCTCTCTCACTTGCCTCTCTAAAGTGTTTCTTTCAAATTCATATGAAAGATTACTCTCGTTGTACTATTTCTCAAAGTAATAAAAATGTTGTATATACCTGTTGTTGTGTAGAAATATACAACTTCTCTAAAACCTTGTGTTTAATTTCAGACACTGGCATTATTGGACCGATTTAAATCAAAGTTAACCCAGGCAATTGAAGAAACTCCTGAAAATGAACCTTCCGAACCTGATGTAGATAATGACGATGGATGGTGAGGTTTTCTTACTTGGATTTCTGTATTTACTGATGGAAATCCTACTGTGCTAACGTAGTCTCACTGTTAAGCATAAATTTCGGTAGCAGAAAATACCAAATGTGAAGACAGCTGTTGCGTTAAGAGTCAGGCATGAGAGTAGAAGACTTTTGTAGTTTTTTTGTACTACTTTGTGTAGTTTTAAGTCCTTCTCAAACTCGGTGTTGGGGGCGGTAAATATTTTTAAATGACAGATGAGATGAACATAGACTGACTCATCTGCAGTGTAGGGTGACCCCAAGGAAGTGGGGTAGTACTGAAGTTGATAAAGCACTGCAGAAGTTATTACCTTAACACTTCCCAGTCAAGGAAGCAATTTGTACCCTGTTGTCTGATGTTCATCCTTCATGCAAACTACACCCACCTTAGGTAAGCAAGGGGATAAAAATCAATACGATTTGAAGTGTGATCTTGAAGTCCTAGGCTGCATGCTGTTAGATGCTCATAAAAATATGCATAGTGCAAAAATGCATAGAATCCCTGGGAAAAAGAAAAGAAATCCTAGCAAAACTGTTTTGTAAGAATAGGTCATCTGCATTTATAAGGCAAACACTATAGCTGGTCCAACAAAATAAGCTGTCTGTGCCTGCAATTTTTTCCTTAGTTGTATACATAAGCCACCACAACTATAGCAAGACTACCAGTAAAATAGAAACTTTAGCAAAGTTCTTGGCAAGGTTTTAAGACGACCAGTATTTCTGTATCTCAAATGACTGAAATTATTTTGTTGCTTCTTCAAACCATGTTTTTTTCCTTCATCATGTCTTTTCCTATCTCGGGCTCTTTGAGGATGAGGATTTCACTGATATGTTCAGATCCCACTGAGCTACCAAAGTGCAGGAATTATAGAGCAACTATTTCAGCTGGAGGGGACGTACAATGATCATCCAATCCAACTGCTGGCCAGTGCAGGGCTGACCAAAAGCTACAGCATGTTATTAAGGGCATCAACCAAATGCCTCCTGAACACTGACAGGCTGGGGGCACCGACCTCCTCTCTAGGAAGCCTGTTCTAGTGTTTGACCACCGTCTCAGTAAAGAAATACTTCCCAATATCTGGTCTAAATCTCCCATGTCCAGTGTAAGATTCTCTTATCTAGCCTTTTTTTGACTTTGAAGGACTGATCTTCGTGTCAGATATTTTCTTGTCACAATAATACAGCCAGTCTTCTAAATACTTATAGAGTTCAAACATATCTTTCCTATTTCTTTCTGAGTAACTACTGATATCTAATTATCAGGAATACTATCTGCCATAATTCGTACTGAATGAAAAAGTGTTGCAATTTCAGATTATGAAGTTGTACTTTTGTTCAGAAAATAATATTACATTTAGAATTGCACTAAAACAGATACTTAGAATAATATGAAGCTACATAATAGGCTAATAATTAATATCATATTAATTCTGCAGCTCAGTAAGTGTGCATGTTAACTTTACAGACAGATGAGACAGTCTGCTTTCAAATAATTTACTTTGAAGCCAAATAAATTGTAAAATGTACATTACACAAATTTGCTATAAACACAACATTAACAAAGCAATGAAATCCTCTAAAAGCTATTAATGATTGTTAGAATCACTTGGAAAGTTAAATTGCATGTTTTGGATTAAGAGTTTACATTGTCAGTGCCTTTGTTGTGTAGGAATATTTGAGATAACTATAGTGACTTTACATTTAAAAATTCTTTCTTAATTTGAATCTACTTCTCAAAAGACATAATTTTACATTATTTGATTTTTATGAAATACAATTAGTGTATGGCATATGCATATATGATATGCACAAACTACGTGATTCCTCCAGGCCATTTTGTAGGTCATGGTTGCTGTTTTTATGAGAAGTGAAAGCCTGCCAGTGTGCTTTACTCTACTGTCAGGGTGTGTTATCTGAGGTAAAATGATTGCCTCTAAGACATTTTTATGTGTCCATGAGTGGCCACACATTGAGGTATAATTTTCGTTCTCTGTCAAGATAGAAACCATTACCAATTTGTTATGTTTTCTTTTATTTGGCAAACTTCTCTCTGCATATTTGGCTGAGCTGCTGTATTGGCATGGTGCATAGCAGACGTTTGGGCACTTTTCAGCAGCATTCTACTTTTTATGCAATAAAAAAAGAAGAAATATGACTCTATTGTAAACAGTGTGTATGGTGTTTGATAATTATTACCAGATTTTACTGTCTAAGAATGCATCTGAGGAAGTGTTGTGAAAAGTGCTGAAGAGAAATGCATAATACTAAGTTTTAATGTGGATAACCAGAATCGTTGCTGAGACATTTTCTTGCAGCCTCTACTGCTGTGTGAGAATGATTATCTATATTTTTCTGCAGCAATCAAAATCCAGTTCCCCTACAGAATTTCAAAATATAATAAATATGGTATCTGCTCAAAGAAAGGGTCTAAGAATAAAATTGTTTGTCAGTAAGTAAGTGGACACAATTTTACAGCATCTGAGTACCTTAGAAGGACATTCTTGATCTGAGCTCTTCCAGGCATTATTGTCCCTGTGGCTTCATGTTGAGAACAAGTGCTTATGCTTTTCTCTTCATGATTTGTCAGATGTCTTGAGTACTATTTGATCATTACTTGTTCTTTATTTGCTTACAGCCCAAATAAGTAAGAGTCAGATACATTACTTGATTCTTCTCTTTCCTAAAGGTTATATAGAATGCTGCAGAGGTAGGTAGAGATTATCTAGCAGAACTCAGTTACTCATTCTTGGCTTAAAATCTTCACCAAAAAGACTTTTCCCAAAATGTAGGTGAGGTCAATGACAGTTAGGTATCATCTGCTTAGAGACTAATATTATGAAAACCAAATGTGTCACAACAGAAGACCCAGCTGGAATAGTTCATTTGCTTAATACTTGCCACTTGAATTACTGGATAGGCCTAAATTTGAAAGAGAAAACACTGCACAGTCTGTGCTTTATACAGAGCACTGCTGCTACTCACCTTGTTCAGGACTTAGCTGTACACATATAGTTGCATGGATGTGATACCCATTCAGGTTGTAGTGACACTTCAGGGTTCTGATGATAATATCATAGAGTTACAACTGTAGTCAAATCCAAATTTCAGTCCAAAAAGTGTTACAGCAACTGCAGATAATGAAACTAGTGATGCAGATCCTGTGAACATAACAAAATATGTTTTATAGAGAGAATCCAGCAATGGGAGAAAAATATTCTGATGCAGTCAAGTACTTTCAGAAATTGATTGTTTCACTTAATGTGTGTAAAATATTCCTCTTCAAATACGATAAGAATGATATTTAGTACTCTGAAACAGCCTTCTATCAAGTAATTCTGAGAGTTCCGAGTGCTTCTTTCAAAGTGTGAAATCTGAGACTAGATACTGCACTCAGCTAAGTCTTAGTCTGTGTTTAGCGGAAGGATTACTTTATTTGTCATTGTTTCTTTCATGCTTGGTTTCCAATCCTTTCTAAGCCACAAATCCTTTCCTATTGAATGGTTGCCTAACTTAGCTCTGTCCTGTACCCGTTGGTTGCTCTTATTGGACTGTAGCCATTACACTTTTTTAATTGTATTCCATTTTTCATACTGCTACTCCTGTTTGCCAAAATCACATGATTTCTAAATACTCCAATAAACATTCAAAACTTCTTACTATACGTATGTTCTCTAATTATATTCTTCTCTAGTACAGTTCACATTGAAAGTGAACTAACCAACCCTTACCACATTAAGCTTTTCACTTTGACATTAAACTTTGGCTATCTATTCCTAAAAACAGGGCTCTTCAGCTGAATTTTTACCAACCTTGCATGCTTATGAAATGTAAGAAATATATCTACACCTTTCCACGTGGAATACTGATCTTTGTGGAAGGAACAGATTCTCTGCTATAAAAATCCACCTGTCATGTCCTTAACCAAAATTTTGGACTGTCTTACACTTTCCTCTCTCTGATCTTTGAAAACAAATGTAGGCTTCCTGAAACTGCAAGATTTATGGACATACTGAAGTATTTCTACTGCTATGACAGCTTTTGAGTTGATGAAATTTTCTGTAGTAAAAAGCCACCACATTCCTTCTTGAAAACTCACCTGGCTGCCGAGTCAATTTAGCGTATATCTATGAAGGATCTCTATTATTTATGCAATCTCATAGATAAAATGCACAAAAAGGTTCAGGAATCAACTCCAGTACCATTCTTGAATTTAAAATTTAATTGTCATTATCAAGTAACTGAAAACTCAAAACTATCATCACATCATATCACTAAAACACCATACATTGCATATGAAACCAGTTAAGTTTACAGTACCTTTTAAGACGTGAAAGACACATAGGCTAGGAAATCATGATGGGTTATTTTTTTGATTGATTGAAAAGACATGCCCATTCATTCACTTCTTGGGACTGATCCTCTTTAATATCTTTACCAATGACACAGACAGTAGGACCAAGTGCACTCTCAGCACGTTTGCAGGTGACAGGAAGCTGAGCAGTGCAGGTGACAGAACAGAAGGCTGGGATGTCATCCAGGGGAACCAGGACAAACTTGAAAAGCAGGTTCATGTGAACCTCATAAAGTTCAACGAGACCAAGGGTAAGGTTCTGCACCTGGACTGGGACAATCCCAGACATGGAGAAGAGCTCATTGAGAGCAGCTCTTCTGAGAAGGACTTGGGGGTGCTGGTGGATGAGAGGCTGGACATGACCCAGCAATGTGCCCTCACAGCCCAGGAAGCCAAACATGTCCTGGGCTGCATCCAAAGCAGCATGGCCAGCAGGGAGAGGGAGGGGATTCTGCCCTTCTGCTCTGCTCTGCTGAGACACCACCTGCAGTGCTGCATCCAGCTCTGGGGTCCCCAGAACAGGAAAGGCATAGGACTTTTTGAGCGAGTCCAGAGAAGGAACACAAAGATGATCAGGAGGCTGGAATACCTCTATTGTGAGAAGAGGTTGAGAGAGTGGTAATTACTTCAGTAATTAAAAGGTAATTAAAAGAAGGGGAGTGACATGGGCAGATAGTGACAGCATAAGGGGGGATGGTTTTTAAAAGAGGAGAGATTTAGGTTAGATGCTAGGAAAAAATTCTTTACTCAGAGGGTAGAGGCACTAGAACAAGTTGCCCAGAGGGGTGGCAGATGACCCATCCCTGGACACATTCAAAGTCAGGTTGGATAGGGCTCTGGGCAGCCTGATCTATTTGAAGATATCACCGCCCATGGCAGTGGGGTTGGACTGGATGACCTTTAGAGGTTCCTTGCACACCATTCTGTAATTCTGTGATATGAACATTGCATTGAGGCAATATTCTGTTCCTACCTGGAAACTATTTCCATAGTGGTAATCTGAGTTCTGATAAATATGGTTTTACATTGTTACTTCTTCAGTTTGGACTTCATGGAAGATGCCAGATTCGTCCTGCTGGACCTTCAATATTCAGTGTAGAAACTGAAACATTAACATGTGAAAGTTGTTCCTTATGAGATGAACATTATTATGTGAAGTGCATTTAAATTATTGTTGCCACCAATCAGCCGAAGTCTGTATCATCCTCAGTAGAGGGATTTGGTCTGTTATTAATGCCATAAGTTCACAAGTCAGGGCTGCAAGTAGACCCCCGGTTGATTTTAGAGTTTGTGTAACAGTGAAGCCCAGTAATTTTTCCTTCATTCTGCACCTGGCTAGAAGTTTAGGATTTCTTCTTCAGGATTCGGATCTCATCACTGCCTTTATCTGCTCTCAGTAATGCACTCTGCAACCATTTATAATTTGCCTGAGGCTGCCAGCATGCTACATAGTTCATTTAATTAATAGCACGTGATGCCAGTGCGTCATGACTAAACCACTGCAGCGTTTCCTGGGTGAAATGTAAGGTGTTGGATATGAAACACAAGGTTTCTTAATCTTTAGAAGAGATCTACTTTTTCCTTCCCTGTGGAGTGCTGTCACAGCTGTAACTAAGCAACAAATGTAAATAAGTCACTTAAGTATTTTTGGAACTATGTCTGGACTCTGAAACTTACTTTTTCTTTTTATTTGAAATAACATAAATCCATTCAGTTTTCAGATACACTGTCAGACAAGAAAGAATGAGTAAAATGGGAATTTGGAATGAGGTGGTGGTTTTTCACATGGTTTTTCAGTTTAAAATAATTCTGGTTATTTTCCTTTGTTGAGTCTAAACTATTCTAAATATTGGTTAATTTGAGGTATAGGAAAAACAGGCATTTTTTTTAATTGAAGTGAGTAACTCAATACCTGAAAATACCTTTCAGCTTACACAAAACGTTGTTGTGAAAACTGTGACAGTAAAGGTCTTCTATCTCAAACAGAAGTGTTTCAGATCTTGCTTAATAGATTGTTTCATGTCCATGTTGTGTAATTACTAATGTTGTCAAAACTATTGTCCTCTAAGTTATTTGTAACAAACTTTATATAAGATTGTGAGGAATAAAACCTATGCAAGTTAATTTAATGACACTGCTTACTTAAATTCACTGTTTAAAATCTTGTGCCTTGTAGAAAGCTTTTAAAGATATCTTCTTCTTGGTCACAAAATACTTCGATTTGTGAAGTGATGCTTTACATAGATTGGATCACCTGATTGTAGCAGAAATTAAAGGGAATTAGTCTGGTTTTATTAATTTATTGGTTCTGTGGACAAAAAACTCA
The DNA here is from genome assembly GCA_013397565.1 of Ptilonorhynchus violaceus. Classification (NCBI taxonomy): domain Eukaryota; kingdom Metazoa; phylum Chordata; class Aves; order Passeriformes; family Ptilonorhynchidae; genus Ptilonorhynchus; species Ptilonorhynchus violaceus. The sequence goes on along the minus strand of VZRJ01001417.1, from coordinate 167,318 downwards.
CAGAAGTTCAGTGCTAACCATTTAAAGTGCGGCCTGGTTTATATATGTCAGCTGCTGTAATCTGTTCCTAATTCTGAATTTTGGAAAACTGCCACTGAGGCCACTTAAATATTGTGGCAACATTGGGTGCTAATGCTATGCTCTTTCTGCCAGGACATTAGTTGCAAGTTGAGTGTACAATTTTTTACCCAGTTTTTAAAGATAGTTATATTTTACTCCAGAACAAATAAAAAATAAATCTGTGGGTTCAGTGAAGGTACTCTCTATCCAGCATCAATAGTTATGCCCTCTATCTTCTTTAAAAAATGTTTTTGTTAATAATACCAGGAAAACTTCTCTCATAATATTTATGGTTGGTTTAGTGAGAAATACAGAATATTTCACTTACTTTGTGTTCTCATAGTAAAAGGCAGTGTAACAGTGAGAGATTTAGGTCTAAAAACAGTATCAAGGCATCACTTTTCAATGTCTGTTGTAGAGTATAGGCTAGAACTGGTTTGGGCTTGAGTCTTTTTTAATTTACATAGCAGTTTCAGAATCAGGTAAATGTTGAAGTTAGACTGTTTTTATATTACAATATTTCATTTCTATTAAGATCTAAATCACAATGCACACTGTTAGTGTTTACCCTATATAAATCTGATAATATATTCCATTTCATTTCTGGGATTTCCTATTTACTGCAGCATATACTGCTGAACTATGCATGATGAAATCCTTCGGGATAAACACCTAAAAATATTGGTTATATTTCTTTTTTAAACCTTGCTTTATGTACATTTTCTAAAATGCATTTTTTCTTTGCTATAGTACCTCAGATTTAGGATTATGAAATATGGCATCCTCAAGATTAGCACCAGTCTTTGCATATTCAGTTGTAGAAGCTTAACTGTGACAAACACTGTAAACCCCCAAAAACGAAGCTGCAGGCTTTTTTGCATGCTGATGCTAGCTTGGGGAATGACAGAAAAAGTGCTGCTGTAATTTATGCCAGTGAGGCACAAAGATGGATTAAAGCCATGTTTGCTCCCCTCCTCCTGTGCAGACTTGAGCCAGCGTTCCTTCACTAGTCTGGAAAAACTGGCTCTATATTAGGTCTGTCCTGCTAAGGCCATTGATTTACTCACTTAAAAACTACATTTTTAAAAAGCTGACAAAATACTTACTTGATTGTTACAAAGGATAAATGAATGCCAGAGTTCTCTATTAGAAACACATTGGAAAGAGGGGTTTCTTTTCTGTTTGGCAAAAAAATAAGCGTTTGTTTGGGTTTTAGTACTGCCACTAACCTTTAAAGGAAGAAAGAAAAAACCCCTTCTGCTTTAAATCTTTTTTATTTCCTCCAGTTTTGTCTCCACCTTCACCCCTGTACTGCCAGAATGTGGTCAGACCTTGCTTGATATGTAAATGCTAACCCGTACCCCACTGCTTCAGTCAGTAATTCATATTAACGAATTGTTCTTCTGCTGACATTGTATATTGATTGCTTCTAGCTGTTCAGCATGTCTGAGGAACTCAGAGCATTTGGAGTGGGCTTTTTTGCTTGTTTATTTTCTGTTAATTCCCCAATATCTGAGCTTATTTGGACTAGGCATCTGAGCTTTCACTACTGTTTGACTTAAATTCGGAGATGATCCATGCTTTATTCAAGGCATATCTAGTGTTAGATTTACTGTCTGGAAATCTTACAATTTTTTATTGCCAGCAAATCTAGCAGAGAATGAAGAAATAATATTCTGAATCTTTATTAGCCTGGTTTAAGCTTCCTGCGTATTTACACACCTTTTCAAGCATCCCAACTTTATCTCATTGAATGACATGTTTAAGAAGTAAGCATTTGTACATATTCAGAAAGAGAGAGGGAGGGAAAAAAGAGAGAGAAGGGTGTCCAGAGAAAGCTGACTGTTCTGAAAATCTGAGTATTTTTGTGCTAGAAATATTCTCCTCTCCTTTCTTTCACTCCAGTTCTGTGCTGTGGTGATACAATACTGCCTGACTGCTTGTGTTAACTTGTGGAGGTGATTTGCTGACTGACTTCAGAGTATCAGATGTTGTACAAGCTATTGCCAGAGACAGGATGCTAGACTGGATGGATCATTGATCTATTCCGGTATGGTGGTTCCCATGTCCTTGTAGTAAATGGAATATAAAGTTTTTCTACACTGGTGGACTGTCTGGAACAACATCTGGAATTTGCATTTTAGTCTTCTACCAGGAGTAGTTGTCTATTTAAAGCACCCATCTTCTTGCATCAGACTACTTCACATTTTTGTGAATGGGTCAAGGATGTAGTGTAAATATACTATATATGAATCGTTATAGAATAGAACCAATATCAAGATAGGATAACTGAATTTTTTATAGAAAAATATTTCTAGTTAAGTAAGTCATGACAGTTTTACATGTTTCTGATTCTGATACTATGAGAACTAATCACATTTTCCCACAGATTATCATTGAGTAAGGTGAGCTTTTTTGTTGTTAAAATGATTTCCCCTTCTCTTAGAAGGTTACTTACAATTAAATGTTCTTTGAAATCAAAAAGATTCTTAGTACTATCTTGAACAATGCAAGGATACAATACTATATTAGCCTTCACCAAGATTAGTTTACTTTATTGTTAGTTTTGCAAAAACTGATTTTTGGCAGGAGGGGTTAAAGCTGGAATCCCATGGTTAGTGAAACTATAGATTTCTTCTTATAATTTTTGCACTGGTTATTTTGTGGTAGAACTAAGCCTATAACATTCAAATAGAGTATCTGAAAAAGTGTTATGTTAGTAATATCTGCAAAAGTTCTGTTCTGACTGTTTTATTTCTAGGCCAACAGAAAGATAAAATAGAAACAATTAATTGTTTGGTCTGGGAAGGACCCAAAAGTTGCTGGTTCTTCTGAAGTGGTTAAGCCAATTTTTTCATCCTCCAGTAACTTTAACATACAAGTTCAAGGGGCTAGTCAAAGTTAACAGAAGTGTACAGGCTGACATTTTATAATATTTTTAAAGCATATTTTCATCAGTTTTACCTGCTTAGCACTGGGGACATTTTTGGTCTGTGCAAGAGCAGCAGTAATATTTATCTCCGTTGTTGTCGTGGTTTATCCCAGCCATCAACCAAGCCCCGGGCAGCTGCTCACTCTCTGCCCCACCAGCAGAACTGGGGAGAGAATCAGGAGGGTAAAACCTGGAAAACTCGTGGTTTGAGATACACACAGTTTAATAAAGAAAGTAAAAGCCGTGCACACAAGCAAAGCAAAACAAGGAATTAATTCACTGCTTCCCATGGGCAGGCAGGTGTTCAGCCATCTCCAGGAGAACAGGGCCCCATCTCATGTAACAGTGACTTGGGAAGACAAACACCATCACTCCAAATGTCCCCTCCTTCCTCCTTCCTCCCCAGCTTTATATCCTGAGCATGATGCCATATGGTCTGGAATATCCCTTTCGTCGGTTTGAGTCACCTCTCCTGGCTGTGTCTCCTCCCAGCCTCCCAGGCACCCCCAGTCCCCTCACAACTGTGTCAGTACGAGAAGCAGAAAAGGCCTTGTCTCTGTATAAGGCCTGCTCAGCAATAACAAAAACATCTCTATGTTATCAACTCTGTGTTTAGCACAAATCACAAACACAGCCCCACACCAGCCACTGTGAAGAAAGTTAACTCTACCCCAGCCAAAAGCAGCACAAACAGCTGAAAGCTGAAATATTGTAAGTTAGTAGTACCCCATTCATCTGAAAACTAGAAAATACCTCTTTTGGGTCTTGAAATTAACCTCAGGAGAGTGCATAGGGCTGGGGATATTTATAGCAATAGTGAAATTTAAAATTTCTGTGTAAAATCTGTGTGCTGTATTGTAATCACTAACATGGATTAAAACAATGTTATTTTGATGTAGTAAGTATTTGACGTGAATACTTAACCTTTGAAGTGTATGCAATATAGCTGTGTTTATAACCATTTTTTCAATACTCTTCTAAGCATTTTTTTAACATTTAAAACTTATAAGGAATAACTAATTATTTGAATTTGGCTAGATCTGAATAGCAAACCTTATTTCTCTTTTTAAATATCAAGTCAATAAACATGAAAATATAGGGTTTTACAAAAGCATAAAAAAATGGTACACGATGTCCAATCACTAGGACGGGAGGTGAGAAAAGAGAAACAAGGAATGTGGAATGGTGGAAACAAGTACTGAAAAAAAGAAGGAGTAAAATCTCTTAGTGGTAACAATCACAGCAGAAACCTATGACTACAGATTATTATTAGAAGGTATTGTGTGAGTCAGTCTCTTCTCCCAGTTAACAAGTGATAGGACAAGAGCATGCGGCCTCAAGTTGTGCCAGGAGAGGTTTAGATTTGATATTGGGAAAAATTTTCTTCACCATAAAGGTTGTCAGGCATAGGAACAGGCTGCCCAGGGAAGTGACTGAGTCACCATCCTGGAGGTATTTAAAGGACATGTAGATCTGGCATTTAAGGACATGGTTTAGTGATAGGCTTGGCAGTGCTAGCTAGATTAACAGTCAGATTTGATGATCTCAGAGGTCTTTTCCAACCTCAGTGTTTCTTTGGTTCTATGATGATAAACTTTGTTGAAATCATACCCAGTTTGGCAAACTAGACTCAGCGAAGTGTGTGATACAGTGGAAGGTTTAAATACCAAGTGCTACAGAAGAGCGCAGGCTTTCACAAGTGATTTAGCTCTGATACTATGAGTTTATGAGACAAAAAGTAGTCAAGGTAATTGTTTCCTGAAACATCTTTTTTGAGATAGGGGTGGCTGTGTGAAAAAGTGAGGATTAGAGAGATTAATCCATCTTTCAGACAGGGTCTGTCATGGTCCTTAGGATATCAACCCTCAGTGTTGTAAGAATCAAAACCTACTTCAAGTACTTGGTAAAAAATTACTTTTCTTTTAATGATCTGTAGGGGAGAGAAACTTGGATTACAGGACTCCTTTGCATGAAAAGAGGGATGATGGCTTATGTTACACAAAAAGAAAAACAAAGCTGGATGGTGAGACAGGGCAGACAGAAGCTAAGAAATTTGCTTACAAGAGTTGTATTACACAGAGCACTTAGTGATAGTTGCAGATTTCATTACAGACATAAACATATTTCCTCTCTCCTGCTGCATTGTGTTTACAAAATTATTTGTAAAGTTCTTGGACACGCTTATGCAAGGAATAATGACAGCAGCCTGATCCAAGATGCTTGTTTTGCTTAAAGCATCTCAATTCAAAAAAAAGCTGGAAACAAGATTAGATGTTATTAATGTATTTCCTCCTTCAAAATTCCCTTTGTTTTATGGCTTTGACATTCTTTTTGTCTTGTTCGTACTCTTGTTCTCTTGCCTTGATTCAAAATTTATCCTTGTTTCCAATTGTCATTTGACATTTTTCTTCACTTTCCTTATATTTTGACCAGTCTTTTTCTCTCTGTTTTTGTTTCTCATTCCTACCCCTTTTTCAGTCTTTACCTTCCTCAATTTTTTTTTTTTGTGGTCTCCTGTCTCTCAGTGTTTCTCAAATGTCTCTCCTCTTCCTGTGCCACCCGCTACTCTGCTGGGAGCGAAAAGAGTGCCGGTGAGTTCATTCTTCCAGAACAGCTAAATTTTTTTTCTTGGGACAGAGATCTCATTTGCTTCGATCTGTGGGTTCTCTCATCTATTTTCTCATCTGTTCACTTGAGTTATTTTTTGTCCACTGCCTAGGTATATTGAGGATGATGGAAGGAAAGTGTTATAATGTTTCCTACATTAATGATTAATGCTTACAGTGTAACATTTATGGTATTTGAAGAAAAATGTTAGCGTCAAAATAGAATATAATCTAATGAAAGCAGTAGTGTTTGTGTACCTCTCATTATTTTTGTTTTAAATATAGATGCACTGTGAAATTGAGAAAAGTAGGAAGCATGTTACTGGCAAGTAATGTTTAACTCAGAAACAAATAGTAGGACTAGTAGTTAATGGTCCATATTGATCTCATTTTTTTAGACAGCCTGTACAATGCAAGAAGCAGCACTGAATTTCTTGACACATTTACTCCTGTGTTCATTTTAAGCAATCTGATGGAAAGAACCAATAACTATCATAAAACATAACCATAATTTTCAAAATTCTGATATTGTAAATTTTATAGCAACAGGGTTTGTTGCTTTATCTGTTTAGTATGCATTTAGTGCAAAAACAAAGGGTACGGCACCAATTGCAAAGTTTTATGCAGGCACCTGCCTAAAACTGCTTAAGAATTTACTGCTGCTCTGCTAGAAGCTACTGCCCTTACAAGAGAGTTGGCAGGACATAACTTTTGCTCACACCTGTTGATGATTTCCTGTGAAGCTCAGTTGTTTAAACTGCTGATGTAGATAAGTGTAAGATAATGTCCCAGGCTGCCCTGCAGGCACCAGGAGGTTTGTTCTGTAGGGCCACCTGTGCAAGGAAAGTTGAAGGAGCAGCAAGGAGGTGATAACAGCCAACAGCTGTATCGGTTTGAAAAACAAGTGTGGTCTTAGGCAATACAGCTTTGCACTTTTGTTTCAGTTAGTATAAAAATCACTGGTGCATGAGTGCACCTGGAGGTTTCAGCTTCATCAGTAGTGAAAAAGCGTAGGGCTTCCTCACTCTTGCCAAGATTCAAAATTATTCAGTTCACTGATTGCCACTTCAGTTTCTCCCAAAGGGGGTTCTGGAAAGGCCTAAGATGTTGGATTACTAGGCTTCTCTTTATGCTGCACTTAACATGACTACCACCTGTCAACAGCTGGCATATGGTTCAGATCCAGTGCATGGCTCACACATCTCAAAATCAGAGGGATTACAGTATATCATATCTTTTCTTACTAGTACCGTCTCACTAGAGTAGTTCAAAAGAGCCTGATCTGTTTGCTGACCTGAGAATATCACTAAGCCGTAAGAGTATCTACGTACCGTTGAAATCCTGTACCATTTCTGAAACTGTCTTAAATTTAAGATAAATTTAAATTTGGGGATATCAGTCTAATGTTTCAAGACATTCCATTTTTGGAATACAGAAGAGAGCCAGCTACTGAGTGTTCTTTAGTAACACTAAAGGAAAAGTGCAGTGCAGCAGAACAGCTGCTCCCACATTACATGGAGTAGGACCATGGTTAACCTGTAGGATGCTGTCATCTGGTCAGGGTAAAAGTCAACCCTCTCCAGCAATAAATCCATGCAAAGGTTGCTCATTCTGATTTGCAGCACTCTCTTAATAAAAGGTGTTAAAATAATTTTGTGATTACTTCTTCTACTAAAGAAGGACAACAATTTGCACACCTAGGTACTTCAAACCTAGAGTCATCAGTTTTGGCAAGCTGTTTTAGTTTGTAAGTTCTTAGCAAAAAATACTTAGCTGCAAAACTTGAGGTTTGTTTTCTTTTGAGTTTTGCATGGTAGAACTGACTATCTCTCATCCTTTAAATTTTGAAGAAAAGTGTACTTTAAAATTGAGTGCCTCACTCACGTGAAATGAGCTGTCAACAATCAGTGATAAGCACGAGTTAGTGGGTTCCCAAAGACCAGAGATAAAGGGATGAAGTTAGTGCTTTCAACACAGTGACTGCAGAAACATGACTGAGCAGCCAGCTCCTCACTGAACCCAGGAGCATGCCGAAGGGAAGAGAGCTATAAATTGAACAAGGAAAAGTCTCATGAAACTTGTATTTGTGGAGCTACGGCCCTAACTCTACACTTGGAAAATTATGCAAATGCAAACTTCTGTTGGAGGAACTTGAGTAAGATTAGTTTAAATTCAAATGCTTAATATAGAAATAATTATTAAATACTTCCCATGTTCCTTAGAAAAAAAAATCAATTGCTTTTGAAGAACAGTATTCAGTCTGATTTACCATTTATATAGATGCAGAACAGGTCTACCTGTGAAGATTTGTGACTTGCTAAAATAAGCTTAAGTTCACAGCAGGAAAATATTTTTTAAAATCTCCACTGCAGTCTGTGTTTATTTTGCTGTACCTCTGAGATGCTGCATCTGAAATTGATTCTGGGAATATCAAAAAGTTTCTTAATATTGGCTTATTTTTAATCACAGCTGGGAATGTCTTAGTGGAAAGTTATGAATAAGAGTCAGAGACTATGACTTCTTTCAGCTCTTGAGAAGTAAACATTGCTTAGTCGGAATCTACTGCATCTAATTTGGAAACTACTTGAGACACTGTATGGCCTGACCCAAGAATCAGAGATGCATTTAATTTTAATTCCTGTCAGTTGTATGCTGCAGGTTATATCGTGTGCTGTAATATTCTTGGAAAACCTGAGCTGAGGAAAGGACTAGGTGTGACTGTGCTTCTACTTACACTCCTATAACACACTTTAAAACCATGCACCAAGGAATGACTCCATCTCTTAGGCCTGTACTTTAATTCAGACTAGGATAGAGTGATTTGTTATGTGTACTCATCTTTAATAAGTTGAGAAGAATATGACAAACGCAGAAAGCATGTTAGCTAAAATAAATTACTTCAGTCCCTCCACTGTGAGACAATGTTTTTATAATTAAACTACAAATATGCAACCATGAGTCACTCTGATGGTACATTATGTTATTCTGAATTGTAGAGATGACTAAAAAAATAAGTTTGGGTGTTAGTACTGTGGACAGGGTTATAAACTACTCAAGTTTTATGTACTGGAAACAACTCTTAAGTATTTATGAAACCCACATGTGAGAATCAATTGTGATGAAAATTCTCGATTTTTGTTATTAAGAGTTTTCTAAAGCATTCAAGTAGATCCCATATGGTCTGTATCTTTGAATTTTTTCTGGTTTCTTTAATAGTATTATGTTGTAATCTACAGTAACTGAGCTGGTTCTCCCTCCCCTTCTTTATGTATGGAGATTTGCACTAGAACTCTTTGAAAATTGTTCCATTCAGGACATCTTACGTGTTGCAAGAGACCAAGACAGCAGTATTTCATTGGCCACAAAGCTTTCTTTTTGAAGTTTACTTGTTTTTCCTGGATCTTCTGTCACAAAGACTGTTGACAAAGACATGCGATAAAAATTGATACGCTTAGATTCAGATCAGTGTAAGTCTTAAGTTGTCCCATCAAGGTCAAAGATGTTTTTGAAATTGATTAAACAAAATCCAAAGATTAAGTGGAGTTTTGGCCTCAGCATGTGAGTTTGCTTTAAAAACATCATTTACCACCCCTCTGGGCAACTTGTTCCCGTGTTTGACCACCCCTCAGTTTGACCGACCATGATAAATAATGTCTTCCTTATATCTCATCTGAATCTGCGCTCTTTTAGTTTAAAACCTTTACCCCTTGTCCTGTCACAACAGGCCCAGTTAAAAAGTCTGTTACCATCCATCCTATAAAGTCCTGTTGTGTACTGAAAGTCCACAATAAGATCTCCTCAGAGCCTTCTCTTCTCCAGGCTGAACAGTCTCAGCCTATCCTCACAGGGGAGGTGCTCCATCCCTCTAATCATCTTTGTGGCCTCCTCTGGACTCACTCTGACAGTTCCACTTCCTTCCTGTTCTGGGGACCCCAGAGCTGGATGCAGCACTGCAGGTGGGGTCTCACCAGAGCGGAGCAGAGGGGCAGAATCCCCTCCCTCACCCTGCTGGGCACATTGCTTTGGATGCAGCCCAGGACATGTTTGGCTTTCTGGGCTGCAAGGGCACATTCCTGGGTCATGTCCAACCTCTCATCCACCGGCACCCGTAAGGTCCTTCTGGCAGGGTCGCTCTCGATCCCTTCTTCTCCCAGCCTGTGTTGATATCAGCAGTTGCCCTGACCCAGGTGCGAGGTCTTGTACTTGGCCTTGTTGAACCTCCTGAGGTTCACGTGGGCTACTTCCCAGTCATGTAACAGTGATGTTTTCAGACTACTAGAAATTTGCTGAAATTAGGAAATATGTAATGAGGGGAAAACTTCAAATTGACAGTAGGAAAAACATTGAATTGAACAAGACATTTGTTTAGTCTGGTATTCACAGAATTAGAAAGCATGATCTGAACCTATTTAATATGGAGCAGCAGGACATGAAGCATTCCTCTTTTGATCTCATGTGTACCTACTTCAAGCATTTTCCATGTTAACTCTTCCCCATTTTTGTAAAGCCCTTCACCCCGATGATAGGTAGTCTAAAGTGACTAATAGGAAAACTTGAGAAACACTCCGTGTTCCTGGGAAAAATTTGCTGTGTATTTTGGAAGATACACTAAATAGAAAAAGACAGGAAAACAGAGTTTAGTATGTGAAATGAAATCCAGAGATAACTCTATCTGTATTTAGCTGTATTTTTCAGAAGGTGTCTTTACAAAATAGTTACCTTATAATATTAGGGTCTCCTAAGAAATAAAAAAAAAAAAAAAACCAAACACAAAAACAACAAAAGAAACCCAGATTTGCTATGCCCAAAAATAAATCAAAAATCTTGCCATGCATATCATAATTACAAATCGTATCTTTCCTTTCTTTCACTGAGTTGGAGCTGTTTTGGTTTTTTTTGTAGGATGTCACATGTGCTTCAATTTGAAGACAGAAGCAGAAAGGTGAAAGATGCAAGCATGCAGGATGAAGACACTTTTGAGATCTATGATCCACGGAATCCTGTAACTAAGAGGAGAAGAGAAGAAAGCAAGAAGATAATGAGAGAAAAAAAGGAAAGGAGATAAAAGGAGTGTAAAGCTAGCCAGAGCTGCTTTGGAAAGTGACTGCAATAAAGCACTGGCTCTTTTGTAAGCTGATCCTAAAAATACCACTGGACAAGTGTGAAAAGGAATCTCTCAAGAACCTGTCGTGCAGTTTTGAAGCAGAGCTATCATTTGTTACTTAAGTTGTGTGGTCAAGTGCTCTCACTGCATTTGTTATCCAACCTCTCTAAAGGTTTTTAGAATTATGTAAAAATTGTTATGTATAAAACAGCTGACTTCACTTTTGTCTGTTTTAATTACAATAGTCAACATCATTGTTTAATAAAAATATGATAATCAAAAATTTTTCAACATAATGAATGAGAATTTGTCTAAGTGAGGGTGAAGTTAGAAGATGGAAACCCCATCTGCAGGCTTTCAGGATTTTATGAAAGTACAATTTAATTATTTTCATCATTTTTTAAAGGACATATAAACCTGAACTCCACTGACACAGAATTAAGATGATGCAGTACTTTTTAGAATGGTCTAGCTTTCTTGAAACAAGCTAAGTTTAATTTGAGAATTTGGTTATTGCCTCTTTGAAATACGCATTGCAGTATTTCAGATCCCATCTTGGGAAGCTGTGATAATACGTTTTAGGTGTGTTATTTCCTTACTCATACCATGTGAATAAAAAGAGAATCTGAATATGCTGTAATGGTTGCTTAAACCACTTGTTGCAATACCAGAAACATCCCTTTGGTTGAATTTTCAGTGTAAAGTAGTGGTGATGAAGATTGGTTTGTTAACTAACCCAGTACAAAGACAAAAAACTGTGATCAGTCTCATTAAAAACATAACCCATCTTTTAACAATTATTCTATCATCTAAAACTGGACAGCTCAAGTTTCCAGTTTATAGATTTTCCATATACTTTATAACCCTGGGTGTTAATATTTTTACAGATAAACAAGAATTTTCATTACTCCTTCTTTACAGCAGTTCTGATACCACAGGAGCATGAATTACCCACATGGGCACTAGCTAAAGAAAAGTGAGCACAAGTGAACAAGGTCATTAAAAAGTGCCACCAGAGGAGTGGTTTTGCTGATGTTGTTTTTAGAATGAGTTCGGTAAGGTATGGTGTCCTTATCAAGCTGCCACTGCCAAATTTCGTGATAGGGTTTGAGGTGTGAGATACATAAACCTGCATTGCTGGGTTAATATGGCCCAAATGTCAGAGGTTAGATTAATACAGACTGTGGCTTTAATGCGCAGTGCAACCTTTGAGATAAGGAGAAAACTTTGAGGTGTGAAGTGAGATCCTGTATAAAGCTGTCATTATCCTCCTCTTAGGCTGAGTGAACTATACTGTGCCGTGGTGTAAAGAAGTTAAGAGGGATTACATTGCTAAACATGGCCATTCACAAACTAGTGAGTCAAAGATTTTTAATCACTAAGTAATTTTCTGTCGGGCTGCTGTTGGCAAAATCAAGAACATTAATGTCGCATGCTATTACCTCTATTCATTGCTTTGTTTGTGGAGAAAATTTTAAATCAGTCATTGCAGGAAATGAGCATATCAAAACACCATTCTGATGAAGATGGGAGGGAGGAAGAGGAGGTGAGCATGGGGAAAGTGAGGACTGGATCTGGAAAGAACCTTGAGCATCAATTCCAGGACAGTTACTGCCCCTGTAATAGAAAAATGTTCTAATTACACACTTTTCCTGCAAGCAAAAGTAGGATGCATGAGTCAATAAATGGACAAGATGACTAACAACCTTCTTTGCTGAATCTTTTTGCCGACTACCTGCAGCAGCTCTGAGTGTGCTGTATTAGATGATTCCGAGTATTAAGCACTAGACAAGCACAGAGAGGAAACTTGGGAGTTAGGGCTGTGCTCAGTAGGAAGAGGTTTGAAAGTCTGGACCTTGCATACGCAGAACTGATAACCTGATAAGAACAAGAAAGTAACTATGTTGACATTTTCTTGGTAAATGTGCATTGAAAATCAGATTATCACAACTACTCAACTGAGAGTCACGTAGAAATGGGCTGTCTAAATTTTATTAATTTCACTGAAGCAAAAGTAGTTCTGTATTTCATTTAGGAGACATCTGGAGCAGAGTTAAGAAAAGTTCATGTCAGAAGTACATTCTTGGGTAAAGACAACACTAAAGAGTAAAAACCTCACAGAAGGAAGGTTGAAATGATGACACCTGTCTGAAACAAGTGGTTTGCAGTGTCACAGGTAACATTCTGCCAATAACAATCCTGCCTGTTTCCCATACTGCCAGGCTAGCAGAATCATTTTAACTCAAAACTATTTCATTCGTCTTCTGGTGTTGCTATAATTACATGAAATGGAGAATGGTACAGGATTGCAGTATTCTTTATAGACTATGAAATGTGTAACATATGAGTTACACCTTTTATTTGTTAATACTGAAAAGCAAGTGGGAAATACAGTGTGGGCAGGTGTCTCTCTCTCTGTGAAACAGTCATACTGTGCTAGATTGGTGGCTGAAAACAAGGAACAATTTGTTTTGTGGCTGTAGAGAGTTGGTTCTATGGTAATGAGATTTTTGACTGATTATATTTTCTTAAATCTTTACTAAGCATCTCCCACATTCCACCCTTATGGCTACTACCTCACCTGTCTGTATAAACATGAGCATAATCTCTACATAGTTGTAACATAGAGCTAGGAACATTTGTCTATGCACTGGCACAAAAGCAGTGTTTTAACAGTTGCTTGTGAAGCTTTACTTCCTAAAAATGCTAATTATGTGCACAGATTGCCCAGCTTGAAGATGCACACCACAATGCTGATACGTAGTAATTTCTTTGGACAAGTCAGTGTTTAAAATTGCTGGGTATGCTCTGCTTCCCCACCATCACCACCTGCTTTTTTGATAACTCATTTCATTAAGCTGAACATGGTATAAGCCCAGACTATGACTGAATTTTGTGTTAGAACACAGAGATCAAGTTTACCAATTTTTAGTGGCAGCTAACCTGCAATTGCAATGCATCAGCTTTGCTACCAACACAGTGGGCCAGTGTTGACAAATGTCCTGTGACACAGTCCTTCCAGTCATCCCTGCCTTTCTTTTAATATAAGCCTTTCATTTAGTAAGAGGGAATTTGACTTTCCTAAATGAAAAGAAAGGGTGGGGGAAAAGTTTTTCATCATTGCAGGTAGCTTTATGTTGATAAAGTCAACATTTTCATTTCCAAACCAGCTGGATTTTGAGTAGATAAGGTCCTTCTACGGCACATCTGGTAATAGCAAGATCCTCAAGAAGAGCTTAAAGGCTTGCTTCAAATCCTGTCAGTGATGCCAACAGCTAGTACAACGTGCTCTTTTTGCTTCAGAGCTAAAAAAACCCTAAAGTGCAACAGAGCCTGGTTTATTTCTGTCAAATAGCCACTATGCCTAGGCTGCTAGGGGTGTAGTCTGCAATGCCACATTACGTAGCTTTCCCTGAGCTTCTGGCTTCCAGCATGAGCAGGTTTGGGAAGAGGTTTTCCCCATACTGTCTCCCCAGTAGAAGGGTATCTGAACTATAATGGTTAAAATAACTACACACCAATGTTGTCTGCTTTTGTCTAGAGGACATCAAGTTTGCAAGAGACACAGTTATGTTTTGGCAACATAAAAACTAGCCTCAGACAGAAAGGATAGCTCCAGACTCTGCCTCATTCTGGCAGAGACATGTGCATCTGTCATTACTTAAATGATGACAGACTTGGGCTGTTAGAAGATGAGGGGACTTCTTACCTATGTATTCTCAGTAAAAGATGTAGGTAGTTGCTTACATCTTTTGCTGTAACAAGGAATGAGCTGATCATACAGTGGCTACATTTATAAGGTTCCTGATGAAGTATATACAGCACAGACAATGTAAACCAAAAAGTTTTTTAATGTATCTGATCATCCCTTGATAGCACACTCCTACCCTACTAGTACCAGAAACTTGCTATATCCCAGTCTAATGCCATAAAGTAATTCCCTTCGGTTGTCCTGGTCAGATGTGCCACATTCCAGCTTGCTAGTCACAAATCCCTCATGCAAACTGACAGACACCTTGTACCCACAGGGAGGTTCTCAGATGGATAAATTCTGGTCACAACATCTGCAAGGCACCCAGTGCGGGTGGCAGACAGCCTGTCAGAGGCCTGTGCACCTCAGCTGCTGTCACAACAAAATATTCCTCTGAATTCATTTTCACAGTACTTTTTCTTGGCAGAATTTCACTTCCACGTCAGTATCCATCGCAGATGGGGTTTTCAATTTGATTTTACACTTCTTTTGTTTTTTTAAGAACCCACTCACGTGGCACAAGTTTCATTTATAAGTCACAGATTGGAAGAGTGTGTTTAAAAATCTACTGCACACTTGTGCAGGTCTTTCTTATGCATCTCACACAGGCATCTAAGAATTGGTTTCTGCCTCCACAGACTTTACCTCTTCTCTCATCATCATGCCTTCCCTGTCAGCCTCTATTACCAAGGGCCAGAGAAAGAATTTATATCCTCCCCCTCCTCAACCTTTTGATAGCTTTTGCATTTATAGCTAGTCTCTGCCCCATTGTCCTCTCCAGCTGTCTGTATGTCTGTGTGTGCTTGGCTTCCCAGTGCAAACCTGAAGAATCTGTAAACCACCAGACAAGTCACACTTCAGCTGAGGCTGCATTTTATTTTATTACGTGCATGTGTAGATTCTGTACATACTACAAAATACAAAAAACATGAAGCCAAAGCTTCAGAGAGTAGATTTAAAATTTATATTTAAACTTTATGTTTTAAACACTTCCTCTGTATATCTTTCTTTATTCCTGAAACACATACCATAATAGCATTGTACCCATAAAGCTTTCTCTGTTTGCACTTGATCCTACCTTTAGGTCATATACAAAAGATGAAAGCTGGAAACTGCTAGAAATACCTGATATGCCAGATTGTTACACTAAATTGATATTAGTTGACTAAGTCTGAAGTGTCTACTATTCTGAAAAATCTGACCACAGAATGAGGATCTGCTGATTGTAACCTACAATTGTTGCCTGGTATTACTCTAAAGCAGTGTAAAAGCCTGAAATTTTGGGTGGAAAAATATTAAAGCCTAATCTTTTCCTTTTTAAAAAACACAAATTGGTTGGTAGTAATAACCTTCTACTCTTAAAACACCATTCTAAAAAAGCACAAGGACCCTCCCTTAACAACTCTAAATTTACAAAAATGAAAGACTACAGACAACAAGACAGCACCTTCTGGGGAAAAAAAACATATCCTAAATCTCAACACATCAGAAAGAAAGTTGCATTTTTATGACTAATTCCCCAAATCTAAATGAAATAATTTCTCATTAAAGGGAATGTAGATGGGAAATCTAAAGTTCTTGACTTAGAAGATCACATGGAAGAGAAATCAAGTCCTGATATGAACAGCTTTTACTATGGTTCCTATTTCTAATTTATGAAATGCATTGGCCGTGGAACAAAGCAAGATATGACGGTCATATTTCTACGTCAATGGGAATTATGGACTTGAAAGTCCAGTCCAATATTCATAAGGTTATTTAAGCCATACACTTGCCCTTTGTGATTTGTTTGTAGTAGTAAAAGGGCACTGTTACAGAATAGCCCTAGGATAGCCTTTAGTTTTGGCAGCTTTATTTGGCAGTAATAAAGTATTGAAAGCTGAAGCTCTTTATATTGAACACAGTCTGGAAGATCAAGTTTTTGCAGCCACTATTGAAAACTTGGTTCCAAAATCACATATGTTCTTCTTCAAAACTAACTTCTGAGTCAAACAGATTTTAAAACAACATTGCACTCAAATGATACTTCTTTCGCCTGCTTGAACAGAGACTCTCTACAGTCTTGGGAAGCAGTGAGAGGCACCAATTCATGAGTGACCTTGTATTTTTCCCAGTTCTTCTTTTTTGCAGCTTCACTGTGTGAATGGCCTGAATGATCCGAGCTGCATGAAGAGGTATTGCATCCTTCCATCTCTAAAGTTATTTCACTGGAACGGCAGAAAATGGTGGTTACCAGTATGTGGTCAGTCATTTTAAAAACAAGATTTCCATTACAGCTACAGTATGCTCTCCCTAACATTTATAGAACATACAAACCAAAAAGTTTACACATTAAACACATGAATTATTTCAAATGTCAGAGCATGAGTTGGTCCTAAGTGTTCTTATGAACTGGAGTAGACTTGGCAACATGGTATAGTAAGTATGAACACCTGGATAATGATTCAGGGGCATGAGCTGGTAAATGGGATCGTTAACTATAATACCTATCCCTGCCTTATAGATTAGGAAGACAGTTTTTTAGATGATTGACCCTTGACAGGAAACAGAAATATGTGTCTTGTGCATCTTGTGCAAGATGTTTTTAGCTAGGACACCCAAGCAACCAAGTTATCCCTGAATGACAACAAAAAAGCATTTGAAAGAGCTGTAAATGTGGGAGGAGAAAATCATTCTAACTCAACTATTCCAGACTTACCTATATCTATAATGTAGACAGAAGATTCTCCTCGCCATATCATTTTATTTTACAAAGACAAGAATCATCAGGCAGGAAAACCACAGTAAGAAATGTTTGCTTTTGCCAAACAAAGACTTTACATAAAAGTCGGCAAATAGATTAAAAAAAAAAACCAAAATCTCAGCCCAGCTTTCTTCAGCTTCTAAAT
Source organism: Ptilonorhynchus violaceus (assembly GCA_013397565.1). Classification (NCBI taxonomy): domain Eukaryota; kingdom Metazoa; phylum Chordata; class Aves; order Passeriformes; family Ptilonorhynchidae; genus Ptilonorhynchus; species Ptilonorhynchus violaceus. The sequence goes on along the minus strand of VZRJ01001417.1, from coordinate 149,977 downwards.
CTGATGCACATTACTGTTTTTTATTTAATTTCAGGTGGTTTCACTGCTACAAGATGAGACCTCACATACCAGAGAGACCAAAATATACTACCTCACTGTCATATAATTTAGGCTCAGTCATACCTCAGACAATATTTTTACAAGGTCACTTTGCAAAAGTATGTCTAGCCTATCCAAATGACAATATTATTTATGCCAAAGGTTTTGCTTTAGGGATGGAAGTATTCCAACCACTGTTTAATAGGCTATATGGAGAGGCTAAGAAAACATCATTTGTTGCACACACAGCTTAAGTATACAATATAGAACTAAAGTGTACAGACTGATCATTGGCAACACAGGCTAAAATTGGCCTAGTGAAAAAAGCCACAAAAGCAATGAGCTTCTGAGTTTTCCTCTCTGATATTATTTTTGGAATTCTTGAGCTTAACCAGAAATATGAATGCACAACTGAGAAATAGATGTGAATTCAGTAGCTACCTGGATATTAAAAATGCAAAAAAGATACTTTTCAAAAGAGACTTTGTAACAAGGCATATGACCTCACAAGCAGACAGGACAGCACATTCTCAGCTGCAGTCTCAGAACAGGGAATGGATAAAGAGTAATGACAGGAACTCCAATAAAAAGCTTTTTAAAAATATTGAGGTGAAGACAATACAGTCTTCAAAGCCAAAGTAATTAGTACCAGGATCAAGTGTTTCTGAAGGCAAGTAGAAGGTAGAGTAAAATAAGCATGTTTCTTTCTTCTCAACCTCTATTCTTGGAAAATTATTTTCATCCATAGACTTTATTTTTAGTCAATCTGTAACAGTTTTTTTGTCAAACTCTAATTCTTTACGGGCTGAAACTCCTCATTGTTACTGACTAAAATCGTGGTGAAAATGACTAAGGTTACAAAATCCACACCAGCCAGCCACTGCCATATACACCAGAATATTACAGCATGTGTAAATCAGCTGGCATCCAAACAATCCCCATGCAACAGATTCATTACGAAAGTGTACTTAAGATTTGGAGGAAGAGAAGCACAAGCAAAGACCCCATGGGTTGAGGAAGGAGCTGGAAAAGTACTGCAACTATGTAAGGACCTTAGCCAGGCAACCATGGTTATTACGCCTGGGAAAACCCAGCTAAGCATTTTGAGTAAAACTGAATGGCCTAAGAGTCTGCTCAAGACATGATATATATATCCACTGCATAGTATTTTATGATTTTACTGCTTTCAATATGGAAAATTAATGTTTATTTACTATATAGAACTGTGGAATAGCTGCTATTCTTCCTCTGTTACAGTGCCATTTAAGTCCATGCTTTCTGACAGCACCAAAACATGGAGAAATCTGTGACTTTTCACCATATGATGAAAACTACAGAAGAGTAAGCAACCTTTTGTTGTTGTTATTTTTGTTGTTGTTGTTTTATTTTGAGAATTCTTCTTGTGAACTATTGGTCAAAGCAGCTACTTTACTGAAACTGGCAGCACACAGTGGAGTGTTGCTCTCTCACATCTGGCCATTCTGGTGTTTTGGTCTGGTCTATATTTCACAAATATAAGTTGGTCTTTCAGTTGTCAGACCACAGGTTTGGGTCAGGTTCCAGACAGGAGGGGAGAGGCAAGGAAAGAACTTCCATAGGGACAAACTGTTTGCTATTTCCACAGTGTGGCTTTTGGAGTAGTGGTCCCTTGTGACCACAGAAAGCCACAAGCATTCAGAGCCATTTAAGCAAGCCAGCATAGTATCACACAGCTATGGACAGACAGCATTTGGCTCCTGGACACCTTGTGTGGAATGTAGTTTTAGAAGAAAAATATGTTAAACTCTTGGTTGGATGCGGCAAGTCCAACGGCATCTCACACAACGAAAGACTCAGTGCCTCAAGTTATCCATTGATTTCTAGCTTGAATACCTAAAGTACACATTTATAAATAGCATGAATGCACCTAAAAAGAGAGTTTGGAGGCTGAGGTGGTATTTATTTACAAACTAGTGAACTAGTTATTGTGCACTATTGTGCACTTATTATTGCACCTGAGAAATACAGGCAGCATTAGGAAGGGAGAATACAAGCTGCAATGATAATAAGGATGATATTTTACAAAGGGCAAACAGGACCAAACAAAAATCTAGACTCCTTTAACAACAGTGAATTAATCAAGAACGTTTAGTACCAAAGCTACACCAACAGCTAATGGGGCTTCATATGACACAAATATTCCTGAAACTTCTCTTTTTGCACTTTTTTGGCTCTCTGCTTTCATATGGCATCTTGTTTCTACTGAGTTTCCAAATAATAATTACACAGCCGCTAAGCATCATTTCGGGTCAGAACAGACAGGACATGATCAGATGTACTTCCATAATTTAAGAGTGAGGTTTGTCTAACCTCCTTCCCTCAAAACTCCACACATGGTTTTTTTTCCAGTGCATGACTATTCTTGTCTTCAGAAATTTTTTCCTAAAATCTTACCTAAATCTCCCTTGCTGTAGCACAATCCGTAACTTCTTGTACCAGTCTGAATGAATAACCTTTTCCGCTCTGCAGCAATCTTTTATGCATTGAAAGATTTATCATGTCCTTTTTCTCCTCTAGAATAAACAATCCCCAAGTTTTAGTTCTTTCCCTAATAGTCATGTCTTGTATATCTCTAAATCATTCCTACTAATCTTCTCTGGCTTTTCGCCCAGCTGGCCTACATTCTTCTTTACCTGTGGTACCTAAAGAAAGCTGGACACAGCAATCTCAATAAAGTCTTTCTAATGCTAAGAACAGAGGAATGAATCTTAACACACAACACCCCTGTCTATTCACCCAAGCATGGGCTTTGCTTTCTCCTCCATTTGCACAATACTTTTAATGATGTTCAGCTTTTAACCTTTATAATTCTCAAATTCTTTGCTATTAACCTACTGGTTACTAGGTTGTTTTTATATTGTAGCAATTGATTATTCCCAAGAGTGGTATTCATCCATCTTGAACTACACTCTATTTTTTTTGGTGTGTTTTGTCAAATAGTTGCAATCGTTATGAATTTGTCTTATTCTCCAACATGCTTGCAAAGCCTTCTAACTGTAGTTTCTCCTACTCAATACTTCATAGATTACTTATCAGAATGCCGTATGAGACAGGTCAAACCATCACATGATCAAATGTCCATTACTCTTCTGCTACGTGCAAGTCCTATTACCCTACACTAGAGTGAAATTATGCAATAAAAGCAAATTTATGATGTCAAAATTAAGTGCATTTTCATCATGTTCTGAAGAATTATATGAGGGGGGAAAAATACACTCCTTGGCAGGAAATTATTTTCTGAGATGCAATTTATCCTTAATATGATAGTGTAAGATAAGAAGTGCTTTCCATACTTCACTAAATCCAGCAGCAATGAACCAAGTTAACAGAGAGTTGAGGCTTAAAGCCTGATTAGCCATTCGGTCACAGGCATTTCTCTTCCCCAGGTGTGTCATGAACAATAGCAATATAACCTCTGGGTGGAAATGGCAAGAATTAGTACATCCCAAACCTCAAGTCCTTTTAACTGTCTGGGTGAAAGTGTGAAACAGAATAAAAAGGCAGTTCTGGGTCTGAACAGAATGATATGATGAAAGTAAGCCCTACTTAAGCACTACTTGGTAATCTTTCTCAATTTCTTTATGTCAGCAAGGGTACAGAACTCCTTCTGATAAAAGGAAATCTGTAGAGGCTTCTTCCTTGTGTTGACACAGCAAATTGTGTCATGTATACACAGTAACTAAAATAATTTAATTTCCTGTAAGTCCTCAGATGAATGGTTGTAATTCCTCTTACCAGGGAAGAAAGTGAAAAGGAAAAGAATTAAAGTGTCAGAAAAACTATTCTCATCTGTCATTTGATAACTGATCTGCCACGTCTGCACAAAGGAAGTGAAATGCCTCCAGCAATTGTTTTTAGACAGATTTCACACGGTTCTTTACACTTTAGTCAAGTGTACTGCCACTGAGAGGAAGCCCACATGCTACAGAGAAGGAAGATAAGGGAGATGCTAAGTGTGTGAAAAATTTAGTGGTGACTGTGAATGTAAAACAGCATTTCACATTTATGAAAGCCAGCAGGACTTAGGGTGAGATAATGGGATGTTTTCTAAAGAGATCCCCAATCTTGCACAAGAAAACAGAATTTGTCAGTGGTCAGGCTGAGGGTGAATCTCTCCTCTTTTATATTCTGAAATGTTGGACATGTAATCAGAATATATCTTCTATCTACATTGTTGTAGCTATTCAAGTCCAAATATCTGTCCTGTGTAGTGCAGTCTTTGCTATAACCCCTTGATTGTGGCATCTTTTTCTGCACATTAATGAGACTTTGGATAGCTTGATTTGGCCATCTTCTCAGAATTAAATGGCATATTTTTGTGAATGGGGCCTGGTAGTTCATTGAACAAAATCCAAGAAAAACAATACATATTGTCTTGAAAAGTCTGTTGAACTGGGAAGTAATTGCTGTTCCTGCTGGCATACCAATACAGTGTAGGAGAGTAGGGTTTCCATACACTGCTCTAATCCTGGGAATTAGTAGAGAGATCTGTTACAAGTGAAAAATAGTGACAGTTGTTTCCTGGGAGATACTGGACATAGAATATTATTACATGTTGATATCAACACAATCCTTCATGCTCTGATGTTGATGTCTTCTGTAGAACTATCCCTTCTCATTCTCAAAATTTTGACAATTCTTGAGACACACTTCTTGAACAGAGCCACTGCTTTACTAAGACCCAAATATGATATCATCTGAATAAATGAACACTTCTGCATTTCTTCAACAAGTCTTTTTCAGTGGGCATTACCTAATCAGAACAGATGTGGCTATTGTAAGAGTAGTTTGTGCCTTAGGACTCCAAATTTTTGTTCCCCGGACAATAAGAAACAGCTGGCCAAACAACAGTCAGAGATACATCTCCTACAAAAGACACACCAGTCTCATTTTTTTGAAATGAGAAGATTTTTATGACAAACAAGACTGAAACCTTACACTGTAAGATTCACAGAAAAAAGAAGTCTTTTCAGTCTAAAGAGAAAGATTCACCTTTTCATAACTGAATGAAAGCAGTCCTGCGTCAAGGTAGAACTGGATTCATACTGTATTGCCAGCCTCTCCCCTCCCAAGCAGAACTTAGAACCTGTCAGGCAAAACACAACCAGTTGCTGCAGTCTGGTCTGCACTTCTGAGAAGCACATTGCAGCACCTCAGTCTGTCTTAGCTAGAAACACCTGCATGCTGCTTCAAGCACAGGGCTAACTCATCTCTTCTGTCTGCTGGCATTTATGCTTTGATGCCGTCCATTGAAAAACAATTGTTTTCCTGTTAGAGCAAAGCACAAGGCATCAGAAGTAAAGAGCATTACTTCTTTATACTCTGGTTGCACCAAAACAGTTGTTTCTCTTTTACCTAACTTGATATTATTTTTGCTTACTTTATATTAGAAGTCACTGTTATTAAGAAGCTATGTTTGTTTGGGGGTTTAATTTTTGGCCACAATCTGTCTTGGAAGAGGACCAAACAGAAAAGCATATATTAAACCTTCTATCTTATTGCATAGGTTTAACTAATATGACATTTTTCTCTTTACAAGTGTTTTTCCATAGTACCCATGCCAAACTTCTCTTAGGCTGCAAGGAGGCAGAAGACAGACAGGGACAATGCTATTTGAAAGCAGTTGAACTTACCTCCAAAATGATGCAGCTGTAGTCTCTTGCTACATTGGCCATGCTCACCAACAAAAATTAAATTACGTTGTTGAAGACAGCACTTCATTCCCTTGGAATCCAACAGAGCATATCCCTGATTACTACTTGGACCCTGATTGAATTTTACATGCAGGTAGAACTAAGGCAAGTCCTAAGTATTGAGTACTGACCGGTATTTCAAGTGCAGCTCCCAAACTCAGGATTTAAGTTTTAGACTAGCTAGAGATCTAAAAGCCATTCTGAAGTACTTGAGAGTTTCAAAACTGACATAGTCTTGAAAGCTGTAAACATTAGGCTACCTTTCTAATGGGACAAAAAAAAGAAGAAAAAAAAAAGAAATATTATTATGCATTTTGTGGTGTCTAGAGGTAGTTTTCTAAATTCTCTTTCACCAGAGTTCTGGGAAGATTTTCCTGGAGCAAATGGAGTTGTTTTGACCCAAATGCAGGACCCAGCACCTGGCCCTATTAAACCTCATACCAATTTTTCTCCATCTCTGGGGAACCCAATATAGGAAGGACATGGACCTGTAGAAAAGAGTCCAGAGGAGAGCCACTAAGTTAATCACAGGACTGGAACACTTCTCTTGTGAAGACACACTGAGAGAGTTGGGGTTGTTCAGCCTGGAGAACAGAAGGCCTTGTGGAGACCTTGTATCACTTACCAGTACCTAAAGGGAGCCTACAAGGAAGCAGGAGAGGGACTTCTTACAAGGGCACATAGTGACAGGACAAACTAAGAAGCGTAGATTTAGACTGGATGTTAGGAAGAAAGTCTTTACTGTGAGGGTGGTGAACAGGTTGCCCAGAGAATCTGTGGATGCACCTTCCCTGGAAGTGTTCGAGGCCAGTCTGGATGGAGATCTGAGCAATCTGGCCTAGGAGGAGTGTCCCTGACCATGGCAGGGAGGTTGGAACAAGATGATTTTAGGGTCCCTTTCAACCTGAACCATTCTGTGATTCTATGATTCTAAATCCATTTGATGCACAAAATAGATTGAATGCAAATACTATTAAGATAGATTCAGACACATTTGCTTCATTCATGAACAATCTGAAGGGTATCATCAAATATCATTGGAGGTTGCTAAAGGAAAAGTCTCTGGGCTGATTGCAGAAAGCTTTCTCCTCTTCACCACAATCAGCTTATTATGGCAAGATCACAGAGTTAGTATTCAGTATTGCACAAAAATTAATTATAAAAGGTAAGGTAAGGCATACAAATGTTTTCTCTCTGAAGTGAAAGAAAAGCATGTTTAATAAAAACATGTTTAAAAGCTAATGGGACAAAAATCTGACTAAGATCTCATACAATCTCTTCTCATGTAAACCAACCTTTTGGTTTAAAAAAGATATTGCTGCTTATTACTGCTATTACTCTCTCTCTCTCCATCTTCTTTGAAACTGTTGAATGGAAAGTCAGCTCCCCTCCAAGAAGCCGCTGAGAAAAAAATTCATTCTTAGCCTGTAAACTTAATTACTTCATGAAATTTAAAAAAAAAATTACCATATGAAATGTCATAGTCATTCTTTCAAAATAATTGTCATCATACTCTATTCTGGAGTCATTACTGGACTTCTTTAGAACATAAAAGATCTATTTAGAATTATGTGTAGCACCCTGAAGCAAGAAAAGGAAAAATTGTGAGGGGATAAAACCCAAACAGATTACACAGCTCAATTTCTCGCTCGTTTTGTCTCTCTCCTTTTACCTTTCTAGAGTTTTTCTGAAAGTTTCTTTTCCCTTGGTGTTCCTTATATTCAAATAGGTTTCTTCTATTCTTCTTTTGGCCACCTTCAATCATTTACCATCGGTCCTGGTTAACTGTGGAGTTTCCAATTGACTGGAAATTAGCAAGTGTGATGCCCATCTACAAGAAGGGCTGGAAGGCAGATATTAGGACCTACAGGCCCGTCAGCCTGACTTCAGTGCCAGAGAAGGTTATGGAGCAGATTATCTTGAGTGCAATCATGCAGCACATGCCAGACAACCAGGGGATCAGGCCCAGCTAGCACAAGTTTGTAAATGGCAGGTCTTGCTTGACCAACCTGATCTCCATCCATGGCAGGGTGACACACTTAGTAGATGAGGAAAGCCTATGGATGTTGTCTGCCTGGGCTTCACTAAAGCTTTTGACACCATCTCCCACAGCATTCAACTGAGAAACTGGCTGGTCATGGCTTGGATGTCTGCACTGTTCATGGGTTAAAAACTGTCTGGATGGCCAGGCCCAGAGTGGTGGTGAATGGAGTTACATCCAGCTGGTGGCTGGTCACAGGTGGTGTTACCCACAGCTCAGTACTGGGGCCAGTCCTGTTTAATATCTTTATCAATGACCTCAACAAGGGGATTTAGTGTCAGTTTGGAGCTGGGAGAGAGTGTTCATCAGCTGGAGAGCAGGAATGCTCTGCAGAGGGGTCTGGACAGGCTGGATCATGGGCTGAGGCCAATGGTGTGAGGTTTGACAAGGCCCAGTGCTGGGTCCTGCATTTGGATTACAACAACCCCAGGCAGCTCCACAGGCTGGGGCAGAGTGGCTGGAAAGCTGCCCAGTGGAAAAGGACCTGAGGGTGCTGGTGACAGCAGCTGAACATGAGCCAGTGTGTGCCCAGGTGGCCAAGAAGGCCAACGGCATCCTGGCCTGGATCAACAATAGTGTGGCCAGCAGGACCAGGGCAGTGATTGTCCCCCTGTGCTCAGCACTGGTGAGGCCCCACCTCAAATCCTGTGCCCAGTTTTTGGCCTCTCATGATGAAAAAGACATTGAGGTACTGGAGCGAGTCCAGAGAAAAACAATGGACCTGAGGAAGGGTCTGGAGCACAAGCCCTGTGAGGAGCAGCTGGGGGAGCTGGGGGGGTTTAGCCTGGAGCAAAGGAGGCTCAGGGGGAACCTTATCACTCTCTGTAACTTCTCTACAACTGCCTGAAAGGAGGGTGTAGAAAGGGGTCTGTCCCTTCTCCCAAGTAACAACTGATAAAACAAGGACCACCTTGGCTTATGAGCTCAGATTAAGCACAGTTTACTCACAGTGATAGAGAGGGTCCCCTTTTATGGGATAGTCTACAATCCTTCATCATCTATCCAGAATAAAGGACCTCTACAGCTTCTCAAGTGGATTTGGGCAGTGGGAGATGACTCAAAAAGGACACTGGACGTAAACAAGGAACATTAGCAACATATAAGAGGTGAAAGATGCCCTTTTAACACAAAATGTATTATGGAAGTACAATAAATCAGTCAGAATCCAAAGTTCTTTTGGTTTTTAATCTCAAATGAAGGTAATGGGCTGTCTCTCCAGGAGATCAGTGAAACCCATTCATTATCACAGTCTTCAGAGTGATATAAACAAGACATTCCCTTTGTGGAAGGGAGAACTTCTTTTGAACAATACAAAACAACAACAACAAAGAAAGAAGACATTGCTTCCTGTCTCTTGGTGCTTCTGTAGGTTCTTGCAACAAGCAGCTACTCGCTCCCTCCACGTGCAGGTACCAGTTCAGTGACTTCACCCAGTCTGTCCTGGACTAACACAAGATTACAAAAAAATAGTAATAGAGGCTGGAAAAGCAATAAATAAATGCAATAAATAAATGTAATAATAAAATAAATAAAAAATTTAAAATAAATAAAATGCAATAATTAAATATAGATGCTAAGCATTTATGAAAGGGGACATGCTATTGAAAGTGTCTGGAAATCAAATAATTTTGTTTCATCTGCAAATGACAGATTACTGTTCATCATTTGATAGATCTCAGAGGGAAAGGACAGGTACAACGAAATCTTTCCAATTCACACTTTTACATTACTTTACATACTTTTTCATTATGTTATGTTTACTTTTTTAGTTTTCATATGTGAAAAGAGGACCTGATTGTTTGATTTCACGTTTCCAAGTCTCCTGTGGGATTCATTTGCACTCAGCCAATTTTCATTCCAGTCCCCCTCCCACACTGAGTAAGGTATTAGCACACACACGAAAAACAACTGCAAACAACAAAACCCAAGAAACCACACCATGCACCAACTTTAGAACATGCAGTGAGAGCTCTGAAAATTGCAAGCAATGTGATTATCTTTTTGTTTGGGTAGTGATAGGACCAATAGGCTTTTTGGTTTAAGCCCTACTGTTGTAGGCAATCAGTAAAGAGAAATTTTAATTACTTGCAAAGGAAATACATATTTAGAATTATTGAAATAGCTACAGGTAAAATTGTATACATGCCCATTTAGTTACATGACTAGTTCCTTTTTTTGTGCCATTTTGCAAAAAACATGCAACAGTGAAACATAAAATTTTGGAAAAAAGTAGAATCAAAAAGGGAGAAGGGGAGCAGGTTGTCGGAAATTCATGTTTCCCAGAGAGGAAATAATAAGAGAGATGGGATGAAACCAAAGTAATTACAACATATAAATAAGACAGTGCCTAAATGGAAAAACAACCTGAGAAAGGATGGTGGGGAAAAAAAAAAAAAAGGAAAGAAAAAAAGAAAAAGAAAAGCATGCCATCAAAACAAAAAGAAATTATACAGGAAGAACACTAGCTGATCAAAGAAGGAAGCTAGTGATAGATGGTCAATATGTTGCAGGTGTAAATTATTTTTTTCTTGACAGTCCACACAACAGGGAAGAAGATAGCATCCTAGGGACTGGGGCATGTTTTCTCAGGCTTTGGGGAGTGAATTGTTGAAAAGCTTCACCCTCATCATAAAACAGATAAGAAGGCAATTAGAACTCCTGAAAGCCAACAAAGCACTAGACCCAGATGACTTAAATACCCAGCGGAAGAAAGGAGAACTGTAAACCTCATAGAAAAGATTTATGACGGGTTACTGGGAACAGGGTGTTACAAAAGGGCTGGAGACAGAATTGATGCAGTTACCACATTCAGAAGAGGAAGGAAGGAGCCAGAGAACAAATGCATTGAGCTGTAGGCATAGATATAGGAAAGAATCACTTGGAAAGATAAAAAATTTGAATGACATTGAGATGAGATATGGAAATAATAAGGAGAAAGGGAAGATAGGGAGCTCACATTTGCAAAACTCAGTTTTTTGTTTCTTTGAATATCTGTTCACCTTTAGAACTGATCAGCTAACACTAGAAAAGGGCATATGTACTAAAGGCCATTTATCTGTGTGTGAGGCAAGAAAATAATCTCCCCCGTATCTGTATTCCTGTTGATTGTCGAAGAGCATTTTTAGCTGAAGAGAGCAGTTCTTCCTGATAAAGAGCCTATCCCAGACTGCTGCATCAGTCAGTAGAGTATGAATGTGTTCACGCCAGTGGCAGGCTCCAACTTCACAGAAGCAGCAGCTAATTGGATAACCCAGCAGATATGTCTGACTAGTTAAAAGAAATTTCAAAAGTGCCACAAGTCAAGAAGACATGTAAATAGTCCTCGGAGATTACAGAGCAGCAGCAGAACAGCACTGAAAAACATATGAGTCACAACTAAATGTTGAAGGGACACTTTCAGAAGTGTCTTTAATAAGTAAACACTTTTATAAATGCAGACACCACACTTTGAGGTTATTTGCATGGTCAAAGCAAGATAAAAGGGGAAAAAAATTAAGAGATTTATTTAAGGTCAAAAGACAAAAAGCAGTAAGTGGATGTGTGCAACCCCTTCCCTTTCTCGCCCAAAGCACTTCACCAAATTAAGTCCTCTAAATTATGCTGTTAATTTGCTCTGGAGGACAATAATTTGTATTCTTAACTTGTACTTTCTATTTATAACAATTTAGCCCCAGAAGTTGAAAAATATCTATGATCAGAAGGTCAGAAATGCCTACTTACACTTTTTTATGTGTGTACTTAGACTCTTGAGTGCAAAATTTGGGCTGCCAAATTTAAAAATACTCCAAGAACCAATTTTCTTGCTGTGATGTGATTTGGCACATGGAACTGAGAGTCAGGTAGTAAATGAGTCCACTAAACTCTTTAAAGATCTTCTCTCATGCCACTTCACATTGCTGGTTGAGAAAAGTACTATACAACCAGTACGTGGAGGATATTTTTTCAAAACAGAAGCTTAGAAAAGTGTAGGTACAGTTATGGGAAGAGGCAGAGCCACAAAACAGCCTTTATACTTAAATAAAGGCCTTCACCTTTCTTATCAATAAGCCTGTGCACTCTCTTGTCCTGGGTTTGTCACACAATTTATCTTTTCTAAGGGGGAAAGAGTTTCTGTGGGAAGTGGTGTTAAAAGACTGGCACACTTCATTGGTGTGAAACAATTAAATACCACTATTTTTAGTTTCAGTGAGATGTTTAGTTCATTAAGTGGCACTTTTAACTGCCCTAATCACTATGTCAGCTTCTCATTATGGACAACATTTCTGATCATCAGAAAACTAAAATAAGCTTGGAACATATAGAATCATAAAGTGGTTTGGGTTGGAAGGGACCTTAAAAGCCATCTAGTTTCAACCCTCCTGCTGTGGACAGGAGGTTCTATGGTTCTGTGACAGGGATGCCACCCACTAGACCAGGTTAATCAAAGCCCCATCCAGCCTAGCCTCAGATAACAACATTGATGAGAAAGAGCTGGATTCACTGAGGAAAAGAAAATCCAAAAGCAAAGAAAGATTTACCATGCAACAAAAAATGCCCATACAAGCACCAACAAATTGGAATCTGATACAGCTTTTTTTTCGTCTTCTAAAAGTACCTAAAGTATTTGAGTACTAAATCCATGTACCAAGATCACAGGAAGAGTTTTCATATAAGGTCATACATACCAGTTAACACACAAACTCAGAAGAGCTATATTTACTATAGAATAGCAAAAGCAGCCTTTGAAAAAAGATTAAGTGCACTGAATTAGGAAAGTCAGGACACATGGACAAGAGCAGTGCTGAAAGTTCAATACAATTCATTTTTAAATATACAAACTGTGAGAAGAGAAACAAAAAAATATCCATATCAGCATCTCAAATATTTTATAAGGATAGCTCTTTGTAGCACCATTCTGAATTGTCATCATCTGTCTTTTAATATCTGTGTATTCTAAACTACACAGTTAACCTTACTGGAAGCTAGGAACCTAAGGACTGTCTCTCCACTCTTTATTCCTACCATTTTCTCATGACCTTTAAAAGCATTTATTGTTCAAAGAAATTAACACAGCTGGCATTACAAGTGCTACAGAGCCGTATGGAGCACTTGCTGGTTATATACAATAAGATCAAAAAACAAGAGCTATGATGTTTTTTGGCTCAACACAAAACAGTTAGCTTCTAATTCAACTTCTGACATACTTTCTCTGCACAGACTATTTTTTTCTTTTTTTGTGTGTGTCTTCACCATATATTTTCATTCCTTATTTTACCGGGTCAGACCATATCACCTTGGACAGCCTCAGGGGCCTCTGAACAATCAATTGCATAGAGTACAAAGGTTGAAAAAGCAACTGCAGGTGCAAACTATGCTATCTCTGATCCCATATGGTGCACTGTAATCATCCGTTTCTTAAGGCTTCAAAAACTCCAAGCTGACCTTGTGCCTTATAAATCATGCCACTTTTACAGAACTATCTCCTTCAGCTATTAAATGAATTGTTTTGCATAAACATGCATCAAATCTTATTGTTCCTTTCCAAGCTTCCAAAGTGCATAGCTTACCCCAGAGGGGAGAGAAGCTAAGACAGACTTGAAAGATTATCAAAAAAAAAAAGAAAAAAAGAAAAAAAAAAAAAAGGAAGAAAAATTTAAAAAACCCTACTATATTCTAGCTAGTCAAAACCCATAAAAATAAAATCAATGCTTATTCTCAGGATTAATCCCTGTTAAAACAGTTTCTGACATTATCTAAATGCAGCATAAGTTTCCCAAGAACACTCAGCTTGCAAATACACTAAAACAGATTCTCTTTTTTATTCATAATCTTATTTAATTAGCATAAACACAGGAAAATGTTGTAAGGCTGACATTCAGGCAAATGAAGAGAAATATTTTTTTGGTTACTATCAGGACAGAGGAAGTCAATACACTAAGCTCATAATGAGGCTCAAGTCTTGCATCCATTTAGATACCCATCAAAACCTAGTTCCTTAAGCCTCCCTACCTATGTCTGTAAATAACTAGTTATCAAAGTTACTAAGAAGCTACACTTAGATTTAGGTATGTACCTAAATGTGTACCACTTTAGATGCATTAAGCAGGGGTGGACTATTATTCCTTACTTGCAGAATAGGGATGTTGAATTTTTCCCACTTGTGGGTATTTACACTCGGACCACATATATTTCCAAACAAGACAGAAAGAAAATATCATCATTATCTTCTGCCCTGTGATTAAGATTATCGTTCAGGATGTGGGAGGCCAGGGTGCAGCGTACTTATATCTGTCTTGAGGTTTAGAATTCATACCTCACCTATGCTTTTTTTCATATTTTTTTTCCCCGAAACACTAAGCTATGGGATACCTTAAGCAAGGGGTGAAGACATGTGCCACTAAGGGAGATATCCCATTACACTGACACAATATGCTCTTGTGCATCTAGCAGTTACACGTTCTTGGAAATTCCCCCAACAGTATTTGTTTACATGGCATTTTGCAGGCAGACACATGAAAATTCCACCCAAACAGAGCCAGCAGGACATGTGCCAGCTCTGAATGAAAAGCCATACTGTGCATTTAGCACATCATTGAGCCTCAAATGATAAACTCCACTCAGAAGTAAGCAACTTTGAATCCTGGTAATTCTTAACTTTTTACTATTTAACTACATAAAAACCAAAGATGCCTGCTTGCACTATATTAAATATCAAGATTAGGAATTTTCCTCTGTAGCACTTCCCCAGAACTTGAGCTAATGGCAGTAATAAAAGACTGGTGTTCATTTTGTGTCTCTGTTTGTAAGAGGTAAAGACACACATCTTGACAGGTTTTTTGTAAAACAGCAATGCAATCTGAGATCTCAGGAGAAGCAGCCCCTGCAGGCAAGCAGGCCATATTTAATGTGCCAATCAAAATGATCTAGCTGAGCAAAAAAGGTTAGAAAAAAAAATGAAGTCTTAAAAAAATCATGATCTTAGTGAAAATACTCATCTTTGACTTTCCTGTTCCCTCATTAACAAGATTTATGAAAACCACTGTCAAAATGTCTAAGATCCACATAGAAGAGAGCAAACTATTATTGCTGCCAATTATTTGCTTACTTCAAAGGATTTGCTTTAATAGGCCAAAGATTTCAGTCTATTTAGAATGAAAAAGGCACCTTGGAGAAAGCAGTATGATTTTCAAAATCAGTTGCTCAAGAGTAACAAAGAAATGAAACTAAGACCTGCTTATGCAACATTAATTCAGCTACCTGTTTATGTATGCTCAGATCAGATCTAACACAGAAGAGAGCTGAAAGGACATCAGCCTTTTATAAAGGCACTTGTCAAAGCCAGGGCTTGTAATATCCTCTGCAAAATTATTGCCATTCAGAAACCATCATTACTTACATCATTACTTACAACCATCCTGTCTAGTCTCAGTTAAGAACTGGCAATAGTTTCTGCATGCTTTTGAAATTTTCAATTTTCCTATATGAAAAATAGATTTCAGTTCACAAAGCAATTATACACACACTAAGAACCAAATCCCAAATCCCAACTCACCAGTCCAACGTTCCCCTCACCACAGTGTAACATTTTGTATATATTTCAGCAGCAGGACGGTCATTAAAATTTCTTACTGTTGGGAGTCTGAGCCTTGCCCAAGGGTCCTTCTAGTTTAAGGCAGGTAGGGCTTGTGAACAACCCACAAGCACAAATGACACCCAATTCTGAATGTGCTTGTATTAATAGGAGTGGGGGCTGAATATGAATAAAACCTCAGGGCAAGTTCAGTGTTACATGCATCATTTTATATCCAAGACAGAATTTGCAAGAGTATTGAGTCTTTGTCTTGATATGAATTATGAAAGTCTTCACCAGATGAAAGGAAAAAATCCTTCAGGGGTTCAACTAAGTTAACCTCGTAACTATGGAGTTAATCCTGAGGTTGGGTAAATAGCTATTTACTTACTTGTCTAACATTTTCTTGTGTAAATGTTGATTCCAGTCTAAGAGACTAAACACCACTGCATTCCTTTCCTGTGAACGTGGCAATTCCTAAAACTGAGAGAAGTAACAGCATTTCAGCAGGGAGAGCCTGAACCTCAGGACACTCCCTATGAGTCTGCAACACTCCCTCCCTCCCCTCATCTGCCCATGATGTTATGTTGCATATTTTAATGATCACAAAACAATTTTTCATTAATGACCTTTGCCCCATTATGTATATTTCAGACTTGGAGGATGAATCAAGGCTGCATATGCAGTACAAAAGTCTGTCTTTTGAAAGTACTCAGCTTGGCCAAAAAGCTGGGAGAAAAACTTGAACAAAGCCAGAACTCCAGAAAGAAGAGCCTGGTTTGATAGTCAAGGCTGGTAAGTGATAATCTGGAGCAATTTTCTCTGGACCTCTCTCAGCATAACACTTTTCATTGTAGTGAACACTATACAATGCCATACAATGCTACATGGGAGAAAAGAAAAAAAGAAAAACAGAAAAAAAATAATTCCAAGACTTTGAAAACTGGAAACGCAAAGTTGGTTATAGCATTGAATTGCAAATCGTAGTTCTGATCTATTAAATTGTGAAATATAGGAACCCTATAACCTGTTAAAAGTGTTTTGAAAATATTAGTGATACCTGACTAATACATGAGAATGTTTAGATACCATTGTGGCACCTTCTACATAAGAAACAATTGGGAAGTTAATAAAACTGTTTACTTAGCATAATTTTTGAAAGCACAGTAAATACAATCAGGTTTAGACATTGATTTGCTTGTTATTTCATCATCAGTTATAATATACAGAAGTAGCACAGCAAACAAAGGTAGCATAACGTATTTGGCCCTGTGTGCAAAACTCCTATACATTGCATTAAGAACCTGTTTAAAAATGTTGAGTTTTGTTAACAAGAGAATCGAGGATTCCAAACAGTTTTGCTGTTAGCACAGTCATCCTGGTTAGTCATTATTAAATTTCAAAAGCAGAAAACCATCAGCAATTCTGTGGAATTATTATTATTATTTTTAATAGCTTATTATTTTTATGTCTTATTATTTCTATACTATTGTTAACAAATAAAGTGTAAGAGGAAGATGAAATAGAGCCCATTTTCTCTTACTCTGTGCAAAGCTTCTGAATCTCTAAAATATCTAATAAGATCTTCTTTGTCTTAGACATAGAAAACTACATGTACATTTTTACATCTTTGGATCTTCTTTAATGAAGTTGCTCACATTAAGGAAATACTACTTATAGGCCTGTTTCTTTTCTAAGGTTACTCAGGAAAAGTCTTTACAAAAGTAATTACAAGGTCAAATAAAGATTTTGCTCTTTTTTCCTCTTTCTTTGTTATAAACTGCCTATAGCTGATACTGGTTTGACCACAAGGCTTCAGGCTACATATATTCCAAAATCATTGCAAAATACTAAAAGGTTAAATTGTGATTTTTCTCCTCTTCACATAGAAATTGTGGGTTTCCTACATGGATTAATCTTAAAATTAGCTGGTTTGTTTCTTCTCCTGCTTACTTGACACTTCATACCTTCCATGGATTTTTCAGTTGCGCTAGATCTGGGAGAAAGAGATTTTCCTCTCTAACACCAGACTCAGGGTTGTCCATAATTCAGAAACCTCTCCCTAAAAAACTGAGTGAAAGTGAAGTGTGTCTTCTTTGGGTTTGTAAGTGAAGTTCATGACCACCTGAGAAACCTGATCATACATAAGGCTATGAGACCTAATGAGATGTATCCCAGAGTCCTGCGGGAATTGGCTGATGTAGTTGCCAAGCCACTCTCTGTGATGGCTCACTCACCTCACTTCTCATTAAGTCAGGTGGGGTCCCCAGTGACTGAAAAAGGCAAACTTTGTACACATTTTTAAAAGGGTGAGTGGAGGATCCTGGTAACCACTGACCTGTCAGCCTTACCTGACTACATCAGTGGACAAGGGAGGGGTACAGTTATTGAGTTATCGTTTATCCACCTTCTGTGAGGCCTTTGACACTGTTTCCCACAGCATCGTTGTGAGAGAAATGGATTTGATGGGTGGACTGTTAGATGGACAAGCTGGATGGTCACACAGAGAGAGTACTGATCAACAGTGCAAATGATCAGTGATGACTGGTGTCCCCCAGGGGTCCGTAATGAAACCACTACTGCTTGATATCTTCATTAATGACATAGATGAAGAGACCAAATGCACCCTCAGCAAGTCTGCAGATGACACCAAGCTGAGTGGTGCAGCTGACACACCTGAGTGATGGGATGTCATCCAGAGGGACCTGGACTAGCTTAAGAAGTGGGTCCATGTGAACCTCAGGAAGTTCAACAAGACCAAGTGCAAGGTGTTTCACCTGAGTTGGGACAACCTCCGGTATCAATACAGGCTGGGGGATGATCAGATTGATTGTTTACTTGGGTTAAAGTACAGGATAGTTCTTCAATTTTGGTCATATAAGAAACTAGTACAAAGCATCCTTGACTAAGATACAACTCTTCATCTCTCAATTTTGCATGCTTTGATTATTGCTTTTAATCACAGGGCTGTGTTTTATCTTTAGATATCAGTTCATAGTAAGGAGGTTGTTATGGACTCTTTTTTTGTTCCCTCCACTTCCTCAAAACCTATATGTCTGTGTTTGACGGTGGCCTGTCTCCCTTCCTCAAGACTTAAGAAGGAAATATAATAAACAAATAGATAAAACTCCACGTGGCTAATTCTGAACATAGAAAGCTGTGTTTCAGTAAATGCTCCTTAAACAGTAGCTTTCTCCATGTTGGCAACATCAGCAACCCTTCTGTTTTAACTTATGGAGAACAGTTCTAAAATATATGGTGGACAGATAATTTACATATGTTCAGTCCCAAAATATGTCTTGTTTTATAATACAATGTAGTATGTTATAGAAGTATTCATCTTGGTTCAAGGTAAACAAAAAGTGCAAAATAGTATCTGGATATATGAGTTGCAAGGTAAAGAGAAATAAAATCAAAACTTGATCAAATTTTGGCCCCTCGTTTACAAGTTGAGTAATAATTTTGCTGCTTCTTGGTACTTTTCCAGGGCATATCTGCACAGCTTTTTTCTCCCTGAACTAGAAGTCAAAGATTGAGAGACAATGCTAGCCCAGATTTACAGAAATTAAATCCCACCTAAATTTTTGTGACGTGTTTCTTACTATCTCACTACCAACACCTTGCACTTGGTCTTGTTGAACTTCCTGAGGCTGACCAAAGGCTGTACAAAAACCAGTTACAGGCTTGTAGACAGAATGCTGAAGTAGAACACGTGATAGCCATGTAGGTATTGAAGTAGAGGCCAGATGAATGTGTTCCCAGGAATCACATTCAAGCAGATTTCATCTTGCAAGTGAGCCACTTTTTTATGAGACAGCTGCTGAAAACACAGGTTTGTCTAATTTTCACAGCTCTGAAATAAAAATTCTATTTCCAATTCAAACTAAAATTAAATTAAGAAAATCAATTGAAGCTTATTAAGGGTGCAGATATTCCCTTCATCAGGAATGATCCGGGAATGTCCTGTTTTTCTGTCTGCTGTATCTGATCATGAGAAGTTGTATCCAGTCAAACCACACTGAGACTACTCCTTACATACATGGTCCTGCCCTTCCACTTAATTTTTTCAGTTTTTCTGGAGGGGACCAGACAAGGTGGTCACTCCTCAGGAGCCCTTGATCTGGCTTCCTGTCTGCTATTGTGTGTCCCTGAGCTCCCCCAACGGTGTGCAGATGGGCCTTTAGTCAGATGCCAGCTCCTCTGATGGGCTTGACAGCCTCCCCCTCCTGTCATTGTCTCCTCTGAGCTCCTTTGTGGGTGTTTTGTCACATAGCCTACTACTAACATTTAGAAATAAAGAAATAGGAAAAGAGTTTGAAAAAAATATCCATTTATAAGGATGCTATTCAGAGTCATAAAATATCTAGAAAATTACTAACTATAATTTAAGCTTTCCATTTATCACTACAGTCTCAAGCTGTAATGCCAGGTACAAAAGCACAGGTGCAACCAAGGAAGTAAAGTGAAGATAAAGTAGTACTTAAAAGAGGAAGTTGCATCTGATTTTGCACCTTTCTTTTTATTTTTCTCTCATCACACTTCTGCTTTGCTCAGTTCATCTTAAAAGACTTATATTTTGAACACACGCTGAGCTGTATTTTTCCTGGGCTTGTCTTATGCTTAGCTTCATCTTTTCAGAAAGCTTCTGCCTCTTTCGACATCACAGAGCAAGAGACAGATACATGGTGATAAGTAGCATTAGATGGGATAAATATACATTCTGACTGTGAATTTCAACTGAAACTTCCCTTGGACACAGAGAGTCTGATTAGAGCCAAGTGTTTAATTTTTTTTCTAGAGCTCACAAGTTCTGGCACAAATAGCAGGTACCTCAGCTTCTTCTACTGCTTTTAGAATAAGACAGAGTTCAGTAATGCACTATAAATTCAGTATATATAACACCAAAGGATTTTTGGCTCCGTATTAATAGAGAGGCCAATGAACACAATATAAACATGCAAGGAGGAGAATCTCACTTTACTGCCTTTGATCTAAAATACCCTGGGATAAGGAAAAGAGAAACTGTAATTTCTCTTGCTTCTAATTAACACAGCATAAGTTTTACTGTTAGCAATGTTTTCTTATTAAGATTACTAGATTTCTCTTTTATAACACCCTGTTCCTCAAGTGATTAGCAACTCAGCAAGAGAGCAGCTTTAAACATTTCTCAGTTTCTTTTACCATCTGGGTTTGCAGCATCTATAATTCTTTGAACACCAAGAATCCAACAGCGGAGATTAAACCTAGCAATGTTCAAGCTGCTACTCTTTCAATTTATTATCAGCTCTTCAAAAACATTAATATCTATGTGAAAGCAGAGTATTAATAGAATTTCTGCTGTTCTGTCTTTCCTAACAGGGCCCAAAATAGCTAACACACAAATGCAGGATCTAACTCTCCTAGACTAACAGAGCTCGGTGATAACCATTTGAATTGCCTTGTAATGTGCACACATGCCAGAGCACTGCTCGATTTCAAAGCGAAGGCTCAGTCAGAATTACACTGTATCTTCTGAAAGGATCATTAGTTTTTCACCTAATTACCAGATACTGTATGCTTGTTGATGTGATGTGACCTCCCTTGTCACTCTGCAAGGAACAAAAAAAAAAAAACCGCATTAACTACCTGAAAACCAGGAGTATCTCAATATACTCCTGAGTATCTCAGACCTGGAGTATCTCCCAATACTAAGCCATTGTAGTGCCAAAGGAGTTATTGGCTCCGACTGCTTTGACACCACCAGCACTGAAGTCCTTCTGACTGGTGGCAGTCTTGGTTCTCAGTACTAGGGGATTAGATCAAGCCTATTTTACTACCTATTTGTTTTAAACAGAGATTTAAAAAACAATTAACTTGCTAGGGAAAAAATATTACTCTCCATCAATGATAAAGAACTTTTTCTTCTAAACTTCAAGAGGGATTACAAACAGCAACCACCCTGTTTATCTCTAAACCCTTATTGAAGGTCCCACAGGGTAGAAGATTAACTGTTAAAATTATATACATAATATTAAAATTATGTAATATATAAATACAAACAGAGAAACAAAGCATAGATTATAGGACTCTAACACCATGGGCAGCCTGGGATCTGCTTCTGTATCTTCCTAATTGCTCTCACACAACTACATTGAGTAATACAGAATGTCTAGAATTGATTAAACGTGACCACTTCCTCCATACAAATCTCCATGAGCTAAACAGGCTTGCTGCTCTTCCCATCTCCAGATCAGGCACTCCCTGATCTGAAATCCAAGCATCTGTATGGACCATTTTATCACTTCAAGAAATCTGTTCATGAAAGCATCACAAAGACCTCTTGAAAAACATTTGGGAGCAACTTCCTATTCACTAGAACTGTATGTTCCAACCTCAAGTCACAGGAACATCACCAACAGTTTTAGCTTTCCTTCAGACAGAATTGCTCCAACAGCAACGCCAGAAACACCCTTCCAAACCTCAAAGGAAACATCAAAGAACACACTGACAACCCTCCTTAGCCTCCCCCTCGGAAGCCTCCCAACAGGGACAGCCACCCAAAGGCAGTTTTGAGAGGAAATGGAAGAGTGTGAATAAACCCAGTTTACAGCCTAACAGCTACTCCTATCAGTTTTAGAAAGTGCCTGAGGTTACCTAGGACAAGTGGTTTCTCAAAACTCTCAGCAAAAGGTTCGCAGATGGTTTCCAAACTTTTTCAAACCTTTCTGCATTTCCCATGCACAGCTGGAGTATGACTGATGAGGGAGTCAGTTCCCTAATACACCCAAAATAGCAGAGGAAACACTACAAGACCTCAGGAGGAAGAAATTCTAACTCTACTTTTGTTCCACAAGCATTTTGGAGTCTCTGATTTACAAATGTGCAAATACTTGACTCTGTTTGTATACAGTCCAAGACCTATCTGTATATGGCATTCAGACAGCTGCAATGACAGAACCAAACAAGGCAATAATACATCAGAGAGACTATTTGAGTGCAACATTTGAAGAGTTTGTAAATTAAATAAACATGGGACTGCACCTCACATGTATTATCAGTTCACTTCCCATATGCTTTTTGGTTTAGCCATGCAGAATTAGTATCTCAGAGCTTCATTAAACAGGAACAGCGGTTTTGTTCCAAAACCCTTCCACTCAATTGCATCAATGCATCAGTTTAGCAAGTGCACTCTCTCCTTTCTGTGGTATCACTGCTTCTTGTCTGTCACTGCTGGCTTCTATACTTAAGGAATATGGCACAAATATAAGAGCTATGGCTTGCCTAGAGCAAGTTTTCATAAATGTAACAGAGGATCTGCTGTGGATTACACAAAACAGAAAGATGAGCTCAGTATTGACAGAGACCTTCTAAAGCTTCATCAGGAATGAGATTTGTTTTTTCTTAGGAAGAAGGGAAGATCCAGAGGTGAACATGAAAGAAGAGAGGAAAAAAATTCTGTCCAGATATACGAACAGACAGTCAAGTTTGTGATCTAGTCTGAACTCATTGATTTGATCTTGAGAAATATCTCAAGCACAAAGCCCAGGATAGGTAAATGACTATTTAAAATGAGCTCATTCTGAGACGAGTAGTTCTGTTAAAAAATATTTGTAAAAATATAAGCGTATTTTACATTAAGCAGAAAACAGTATAAACACATCTTATGACACTCCATTGGTTCTTGCTAATCAACAGGAAACTTGTAACTAATCTGGAAAGAGGATCTTTTGTACGCTGAATGTTAAAGGGTTAAAAACCCTTTTAAATAAATGTAGTAACATTCAGCGTACATTTTGGCACTTGGTTCCAGGTACCAGTGGAATGAATTGCTTATAGCTTTTAAGGCTTAAATATGTCTGCTAGTGGCCAGTTTGCAAAAAGGAAGATACTTACAAAGGTAACTTTGTCACAAAATCATTCCTAAGCTGCTTTTCAAAACATTTTAACATACTTTTAACAGAAAAATATGCTTGTGACAAGGCAGCATACAATACAGCTGGAAGTTCCCAAAGGTTATGTCTGACATGGATGCATAGCTTATGCAACCATCAGTGAATAAACACCTTGTTGCTTCGGTATGCTCATTTACTCATGATCTTGGGAATGCTGGTGAACTTTCTGAAGCATTAACTGATTTCTGTTAAATGCATCAAGGTACAATAAAGAACAGAGTGAGGTAAAACTGAAATGAGACCCTAACCGGATTTAACATTTTTCTGCTGTCAGTAAACTGCAATGCAATGTATGGGTCATGGTGAAAATTTTTAATTTCAGAATTTTTTGTCCAAAGAATGTTTTGTGAGTGTTTTTCCTAGTGCACATATATATTTTTAAAGGAGACTGCTAACAGCTTTTAAAGACTGACTTGTAATTTTAATTCTAAGTCAGAAATGCAGTTTGTGAGGTTTTTTAAAATTTGAACTGAACTTCCAACATATTCTCCTAATCTGCTCACCCCATCAATTCTTCAACAGCTGCACATCAGAAAAGTATATTCATTCTGTACCCTCATGTAGGTTTCTTCTTAAGCAGAAGAAAAAGGAGACAAAATACTTAATTTGGGAAAGATCTGTATCAGTTTGTTATGAACAACACTGAAGAAAACTCAGTTATTTATCTAACATGTTTACATACAAGTTCCGTAGATATATTATTTTTCGTTGAGTTTTCAGAGCTATTTGTTAACAATTTTGGATGAATCACAGGAGCACCCAGATACCATCATATCAGCACAGCCCTTAATCAGATACTTACATAAGAAAATGGGTCAGATTGTCCACCCAGAAAACTCATACTCTTCCTTGTATGTTTACTTCAACACTGTTATGTACTTATATGGAATTGTTATTTAATCATATTATTGCCAAACTGGCTATAACATAATTCACCTAGCACTGACCAACTACAGAACAAAAATTAAACAAACATTTTGCTGTTGTTAAAATTTTTTCTCTGGTTCTGAGCTTCTGAAGCCAGCAGGTCATTTGGATTACATATACAATGTTGATAATTGCATTCCTTAAATCTACAAAATGCAACGAAGCTCACTATTTTCCAAAATAGCTTTGAAAACAATTACAATTACTGCCCAGACATTTTCAAACACAGCAGGTTATTGGCTTAGGCAGTGATGGAAACCCTAAAAAGAAGATAAATATTTTGAAACACACTGTAAATCAAATTTGTGCACTGGACTAAGAATGGATTTTCTGCCTCTAAACAGCAAAAGATGTTTTAGTTTGAGGGGTTTTTTCCATGCTTATTTACTAGAAATGATTTTAAATTGTGTCTGTGTGATTTATTCCTTTTTTTCCTCAAGATTTTTAACAATTGCATTGTAATAAATACTATAATTAGTTCTACATACTTTACTCATTACATTTACTGATGCACAAGAATCCACTGTTTCTCAACCTTTTAATAAAAAGTACATTTTTCAGTTAAAAATTGCTTTGGAACAATGCTATGTCAGCTTCAAGCTGCTCTGCAAGTATTTATAGCAGACTGTATCTACAGTCTCAGCTGGGCAAATTTTGACGATATAATTAACTGAGGCCTTGATTAAGAATGAGATCTTGAGGAAGATTATTAGATTATGATATACTATCTTTTGGTACTGTAGTACCATGACAAAGGCAGCCGCCTTTTGCATCCTTCATTCCAGAAAGTAAATGTCTGGACAAAAAAAAAAAAAAAAGAGACAGCCCAAAAGGGAATTCCTACAATTGACTGCCCGAGCAGCTTTGGCTAGTATCAATGGAGAAGCAGCACAAGGAAGCCAAAGACACTGGTTTTATGTATGTCCACTCAAAGCTGGTTATGAATTATCAGTTTTCTGACTTTGGACCAAATTCACATTCTCTGGCACAGCAAGACTGTTGTAGGACAAAGACTACACTGCCTGTGTACTCTCCAAGGAGTCCTTCAGCAGACCACAAGCTCAGGTTCACTGGGCATCTTCTTGAAAGAAGTAATGTAAGTAAAATAGGACACTGCTAGATTGTTGCTAAGGGTTTACTAATTAGAAGAGAGCTGGCATTGCAGCCTTAGCAGATCATGGATGTTAGAGACAAACAAAAGATGGGCAGGATACCCTGGACTCTGAGAGCTTCCAGTGGAAGACAATCCCTTGAAATGACCCTGAAGGAAGCAGCATTTTGCTAAGTCAGGTCATTATTTTTATAAAATGAGGGTGAAAGGTTAAAGTTTTACAAAAGTTACCTTCACTGAGAAAGAAACCTATCACTTTCTTAAAAGTATAGTGAGTATTTCATTCTTAATCAGAATGGACTGTTGTCCTGCTAGCCCTTGTAATATTATAATGTGTGAAAATAATTTTGTTTTCTATCGAAAGACTATTCAATTGCATAAATCCAGGTGTTGAGTTTCCTACCTTTCCTTTTACCTTTAGAAAGTAATTTTCTGGCTTTCCTCAGCATACAGGGGGGGAAAATATGAAACAAGTAAACCATAAGACTTAAAAAAAGGCTAATAAGAGAATAGTAACTCAGAAGTTTGATTTTGGTTTGGTGGTTTATTTTTCACAGAGAGTTGCATGATTTTTTTCTAGCTCCTGGCTCAATATTTTTGAGCAGAAGGGCTGACCATTCATCTGTCCATCCCTTTCCACACTTCCATAGACTACACCCAGGTAAGAATGGGCTGTACCTCCAAAACCAACATGAATAATCAAAACAAAGATAAACGTATACTTATTAATGACAAACGTTGTATAATAAGGAAAACACAAGCAAAACTAAGCTGACACTTCACACATAACCACGAGACTCCATTGCACAAGTCTGGACACCCTATGTAAGATCACTGCTTTTGTAATCAAGTTGCTCAAGCCACAGAGGAATGATCAAAATTTCAGTCCAAAGTTACCAAACCCTGTTACTGCTCTCTTTTTTTTTTAAAAGGAGATTCAAGGTTCATTGTTTGGAAGGCTATAAGTGACATACTGTTAACAAGCAACATACCTCTTGGCAGCCTTTTGCTATCTTGATGACCAGCTGAGAGTCAACACACCCTGTAAGCATTTGTTCATCGGTTCAGCAGAATTACTCAGGACCCAGTGACCATCTGGCATTCAAGAATGCAGCTGTCTTTGTGGCAGGCGGATTTATGGACATGATTTTTGCAACTGCTACTTTTTGTGATCATTTGCAGGTCACTCATCTCCTAAACAGGGCACGGCCAATTAGAACAGGTTATCCAAAGTGGTATAGAGTTCTGCTCACTGCTGCAAGTCGCCGAGAGACTCAGCTTCTTTTCTTAATAGTATATCTGGCATTTCAGGTGTTCATCGAAGGGATTAAACTAACCAAGGTTCTCCCTATCTCCACAGTCTCTGCAAGGGCTCTCCACTCTCCACCCTGAAAACTGAGCTTCTACAAGGGACCCCTCTGAGCTCAATGCATTTCTACAGGTTTCTTGCACTCCACCTACCCACAGGAGCCCTCTCCTCTCCACTGAAGGGGTACCTCTGCTCTTCACCTATTTATCCCACTCTTGCCCTCCCCCTCACTGAGATTTCCTCATCCCCTCAATCACCCCCCAGCTCCATCTCATGGCCCCACTCTCCCTTCCCACTCCCTGGCCCCTCTACAGCTTTCCGAGCCCAGCAGCNCCCATGCAGGGCATTCTACCGGTGGAGCTGCTATGGCTGCTCATTGTGGCAGCCCCTTCACCTCTCCAGGCAAGGAGGCAGCCGTGGTGAGCCGGAGGTTGGGCACTGGTTGCTGCTTAGGCCAGCCAAGCAGCGCTCCCCAGACCCAGGGTTTCCTGGAGCGAAGCCAAGCCGTGCCCAGCTCTCGGCCTTCCCTTGAGTGCCAGCTGCAGGCAGAGGAGACCCGCCACAGCTCAGAGCTCGGCAGCTCTCCACACCAACATGAGCGACCAGGGCTTGCCCAGTCCCAGCCAGCTGCCATGGCAGAATTGCACATTCCAGCACTCCAGCACCCATTCTGGCTGTGGCTCTGAGCTGCCACGAGCCACAGCCAAGCCCCAAAGAGGGCTGAGGGGCACCAGCTGCTGCAGGCAGGCTGAGAGGAGACTGCTGGCCAAATCTCAAAGATGGTCTGGAAGCCCGTCCCCAGCATGCAAGCCAGGTGACAGGAAGGCCACATCCCGCAGGAACCAATTTCATGCAGTGTTGGTCCAAGGCAACTGTGATATCTCAAGCCACATCCATCCACTGAGTCTTTCATTGTGTCTGCCNGGTACCTCTGCTCTTCACCTATTTATCCCACTCTTGCCCTCCCCCTCACTGAGATTTCCTCATCCCCTCAATCACCCCCCAGCTCCATCTCATGGCCCCACTCTCCCTTCCCACTCCCTGGCCCCTCTACAGCTTTCCGAGCCCAGCAGCCCAGCAGAGCTCCCCCAGACCCAGTCTCTGGCCTTCCACTGCAACTCAAATACTCCTGCTCCCATGCAGGGCATTCTACCGGTGGAGCTGCTATGGCTGCTCATTGTGGCAGCCCCTTCACCTCTCCAGGCAAGGAGGCAGCCGTGGTGAGCC
>VZRJ01001417.1:14887-122045 GCA_013397565.1 Ptilonorhynchus violaceus | reverse complement strand
CTGCAGGCAGAGGAGACCCGCCACAGCTCAGAGCTCGGCAGCTCTCCACACCAACATGAGCGACCAGGGCTTGCCCAGTCCCAGCCAGCTGCCATGGCAGAATTGCACATTCCAGCACTCCAGCACCCATTCTGGCTGTGGCTCTGAGCTGCCACGAGCCACAGCCAAGCCCCAAAGAGGGCTGAGGGGCACCAGCTGCTGCAGGCAGGCTGAGAGGAGACTGCTGGCCAAATCTCAAAGATGGTCTGGAAGCCCGTCCCCAGCATGCAAGCCAGGTGACAGGAAGGCCACATCCCGCAGGAACCAATTTCATGCAGTGTTGGTCCAAGGCAACTGTGATATCTCAAGCCACATCCATCCACTGAGTCTTTCATTGTGTCTGCCCACACTGCAGATGAGCAGCCAGCAAGCCTTTGGCGCCAGAAACCTGTTTTGCTCATAATGGGGGAAGAAAGGTCACATGGCAGTTTTCCAGCTAGAGGAGTGAGGGATCACATCTACAGCCATGAAACCAAGGCCTCAAACCCATCATTCTTAACTTTTCTCTCATTAAAATTTGTCATTATCACAACTGCAATAAGTGAGAAAAAACCAGCATAGCAAACTCACAGATCTAGGGGGGGATGGGGATGTTTTACAGAAAGATGTTTGTTTTAGTGCTTGAGACCTTTCCTGGATGGATTAGGATAAGAGAGTTGAAAAAAAACAAACCCTCCATGGAAATAGAATTCAGGTCATTCGTCTGCAGCTTTACAAATACTTTACAGTGCAATGAACAACCAGTGCTGAGCCAGCTTCTTAAACCTCACTGAAAATCAAAATGGAGTATTCTTCTCTTGCATTTTCTTTTAGCAGCTGGTACAAAATGCAGTTTAATCTTTTTTCCTCTTTTAATCACATAGGCTGTTCTGCACTTTATTTCACAAGGACTCTGAGCAACATATAGTTAATTGATACATGTAATTATAGTCATCATTACCTCCCCTCCACTCTAGAAAACCAGTTACGAGCCCTATCCTTGACAAAATGCTTTTGGAGAATAATACATCTGAAGTCAAATGTTATTGCTAATTGACAGGATAGTTTCAACAATGTAACCTTATCTTACCTAAATAAACTTCTAAGGAAACTTTGAGCCAGCAGGGCCAAAGGAGATGTTTGAGATTCCTTTTTGCTGCAGAAGGTCTTGTTTTGATAGTGCATTTCAATAGCAAAGGCTACATGTGAAAGAGAATCTGAGACCAAAAGAGAGGCTCAGTTCCTTCTTTTTGTATTCACTCCCAACTCAGTGTTTTGCATAATAGGAAAAACTATCTTGAGGGAGTCTTTAATTACTGCAGTAGAAAAAATGTTAAATATTATCTTTACCTATTATTTGAAAAAAAATTAATGCATTTCTAGATTTTTTCTTGAAGTTCTTGTTTAGATTTTATATTTTTAAACATATTATATGTGTAAAAACTCACTTCAATAAATAATTCAAAAACCAGCCTAAAATTAGCATTTTTAACAAATAACTGTGTTAAGTTACAGATGTGAAAACTCTCAATAACATTCACAATCAAATATCTGATCAAAGACAGCAGTACTGTACACCAAATATGAGATGCACAGATGTGGGAAGGCAGTGAGAAAGAGAAGCAGCCACCAGGGGGGAGGAGATGATGGAGGGAAGAGAAGTCCTGTACTGGTGTGTGGATTCTGAGGAGTGGAGTCCAGGAAATGAAAGAGTGTCCTGGAAATGGACAGCAAACTGTTCAACTATACATTGTCATTCCTGCACAAGGTCCTGCCCCTATTTCTGATCAGTCTTCAAAGATGTTAGAAGGCAGTGACCCTACTAAGTGCACTGCACTTCTGTAAAATTATTTGCTATATAAGGCATAGCTGATCTCAGAACAAATGTGACAATAATACCTTAAAATGCATTCTCAACTGAAGTTTGTCTCCTGAAATTCCAGTTAACTCTAGGTCTGTGTCTTTTCTTAGACATAAAACTGGAAAACCTTCCCACGTGTCCAGAACTGCTACCTCACAAATAATTTGCAGATGAAGTGTTACTTAGAAGCATTACTCAGCATTGCTTCCAAGGGGAGGTAGTTTCTACATAGAAGACTGATCTTCATTGCAAAAGATAAATCACATTGCAAGATGAGTTTTCAAACAATGTGAGTGATAATTTTGTTATGTTATAAACATTGCAAGAGTGTGTACATTTGTGGACTTTGATGTCAAGGTGTGGTGGGGAGAAGAATAAACAAATATACTGATCTTGATGCAGATGAAGAAATCCAATTTCCAAAATCCATGGCTTATCCCTTATCAGCCAGGCCAAATCTGATCTCTCTGTGTGGTCATAGCAACTGAAGCCTGAAGCACTCGTTGGCTGAGTCTTTACTTCAAGCTTCCAAAACACTTCCTTTTCTATCTCAAGCTGTGATCTGATAAATTTATTCCAAACAGTATTACTAAAGAAGTGAGATTATTTATTTACTGATCTCGCTTGTTTTCTCTGAAAAGGCCTTCCTGTTTGCAGAACTTTCATGTTGCCACTCTTAATACAGAAATACATACATCCTTTCCAGGACAGACTTCAATACTTTTCTGACTGGCAGCTATATGACCTCTGAATATAAACTGTGTCCTGTAGCCTGTCCAGCTCAATGAAAATGTCAGTCCTGTACAGAAACAGAAGAGAATAAATGATGTGTACTGCTTAGGTGGCATGCCAGTTTAAGGGATGCAGTATCCTTAAATGTACACCATATCACATTTTGAGTGGCTTAGTTTCCTAAACTGGACATGAACTTCCACTTTAGCTGGGCCAAATGCATTGGGAAATGACCAATTCACTAGGTCTGCAGTGATCCTTGTTCTGTGGCTGACTGAGCCCTTATAAATCTGTTTGGGATTCCATCCTGATTACTGCATGCAAATGCTCTTACACCATTCAGTCTAGGACAAAGATTGGAGGGACCACACAGAAGCAATCATCCATCCCTTCCACCTAATTGTTGTTTGTGGTGAGGG
This sequence comes from Ptilonorhynchus violaceus, assembly GCA_013397565.1. Classification (NCBI taxonomy): domain Eukaryota; kingdom Metazoa; phylum Chordata; class Aves; order Passeriformes; family Ptilonorhynchidae; genus Ptilonorhynchus; species Ptilonorhynchus violaceus. The sequence continues at coordinate 119,015 of VZRJ01001417.1, read as the reverse complement.
GAAGACAGCCAGGGTGTCACTTCTCAAAGAATGACAGCCTCAGCTTAGTAATGGCCTTCTACAAGAGTCTTAGATTGATGACTGTGAGCCAGATGAGGCTCACAGGGCTCATCCAAAGTCCATTCTAGTAAACCTCCACAGAAGAGGATCCAGAAGAGTCCTGGATCTTAGTTCCCAGTAACAAAAAAAAAAATAATAAAGAAGTCAGGGAAATAACCAAAGCCTGTTCAGCATTCTACAGAGGATATTTAAAAGTGCTTCTTGTAGATCAGATGGCTTCAGATAGAACAGGGAGTTTACCCAAGAAGGAACAGCTTTGGGATCTAGCATGGGAAGTCAGGGAAAGGAAAAGCCAGTATTTCAGGTAAAAATGGTGCTCATTTCCTCAAGAAATACATTGAAAAATTGTAAGAGAGAATTTTAATGGCAGGATTGGCTCCGGAATGAAGTTCTGGTGAAAAAAAATGCATTTTAGGAAGACTGGAGGGAATTTTGGTGTCAGGAATTCTACAGTCATCAATATGTCAGGTTTAAGGTAGAAGGAGGAAAGGAGGGATAAACACATCTGTTTCAGTGTTCTCAGTTTGTCATTATAATCCAAAACACAACCACTCCAGGGGGAAAAAACAATACTACAACGTGAACAATAATGGGAAACCTATCATGCTATAATTTGTGGTGTGAACGTATGGGAGGAAAGTCAACAGCTTCCCAACTACAGAAAAAATTGTCATTAAACTGTGTTATTTACTAAGACTACTCCATCTGTAACTTCTGATCTGAAGGGCAACAAAATTTTGTGATCAAGCAAAGACAGAAATACCCACATTTTTAAAACAAGTTATTGGGTTTTGAATTGTCATTTGTAAACAAAATAACAAAGAATAACCAAAATTAGTAAATACCTCATCAGTTCGTCGTTAAGGTTCTCTGTACTTTCTTTACCTCTTACTCATAAGAGTAGGGTGATTATTTTTGTTAAACCAGAAACTAGATTTTAACTCAACACCAAGAAATATTTCATAGGACTTGATCACAGATTTCCATAACAATTTATACTGTATTAGGTAAGAAAGGAAGCACCTCTCAGCAACAGTTACCTAAGCACCATGTCTACTGAAATGACTTTCTTCTTTGTATTTAAAAACATTATGGCTTCAGAGAAACTTCAGATAAAACCTTTAAAGCTCAATGCAAGAAGGACATTTTATTGTTATTATTGACTGGCTGTTAACGAAATAATTCCAAGAAGTACAGAATATTTTTGCTGCCATAAATTTCATTCTTGATCTACATTACTGCTTAGGCTAAAATATTATCTAATAATGTACATGACCATATTCTTGACTTTTCCTTTTCCTTATTTCCTTATTTATGAGAAACATTGCTGCTGCCAAGGACAGGATTCTAGCATAACATAGATGTTACTTGAAAAAAGACACCTTACATGTATTTTGATGCATTGGATGAAGCAAATGTTAAGCATACAGAATTCTAGTAACTGTAAGTCAGGGAAGAGACAACTGTACCATGGGTATCAATCTTAAAAGCTGCAGTTTTATTTTACTAAATTATCTATGTTAAAAACAAATCTGTGCCTGGTGTGGAATTTCACTGCATCAAGTGTTACAATATTTTTGTTTTCATTACAAGCAGAAGAATGCATGTAGAACAAGTGTTAAGAAACATGACAATAAATTAGAATATAATTTACAAAAGCAAAAATAATAATAATAAAGTAACAGTGTACCACATTAATACTGAGTATAAAATAATAAGCAACTAATCACAATAATACAAAGGTAATTTCAGTCTGTATTATTAAGGATATCTATGTGACATTCACTCCATTATAAAGTTCCTAACGAAATGGACTATTTCAGATGTATACACCTTGAAGGGTTAATCTCTAGATTTTTCTTTCTGTTTTGATCTTTATCAGCTCATAGTATTGCTCAGTGGAAGTACTGGCACCAGATTGGTTTCTGCATCTCGTATTCTACTATTTGATTCTAGGTCTGTCATATTTATAGCCTGCACAAAGACTCCTTTTGTCACTATTAAGGAATATAACACTATTTAGCTTAGATTATATAGATGGCTACAGTGTAGCAGCAGCAATGAACTGTGCTGTGGAAACCAATTACTTTTCTTTGAATTAGGTATCATATTTCAGTCTTAGTCTGAAGTGTTGCTGAGTTTGTAAATCCATATACATTCTGTGTTTTGTTCCCTTTAACAATACATTTCAATGTTGCTCCAGGGAGTTCTTTAAATTCCAACCTCAGTCCTGTTATGTCGCAGAGTAAACATCAGAATCCCTGGTGTTCTAGCACCAGTAAGAGAGCAAAATGTGTCTTTGGAAACACTCCGTACAATTTTAATGTCCTAAATGAGGTAAAAAAAAGGTTTCTTTTCAATACAGAGAAAACCCTTTTCTTATTAGCTGAAATGACACATTAGCTGATAAACAAAATCATGCCCTGGAGAAAACTGGACCCTGATACAAAGAGGCCTCTTGCTTAGGGAATGCCATAACAACCCCTTACCCTTTCATCATATTTCTGATCTAGCCAGGGCATGCTAGCACCAAGGTGTTTTGTCAAAAGGATATAGAAAGTCAATTCACTTAACAGACAAGGACTATGTACTGCCCTTAAACTCTATGTGCAGCTCCCAAAAAATGGGATGTTTATATCTACCGGTGTCAGTTTTAACAGGAGTTGTTTACATGGTGATGAGAGCAACAGATAACAAGTTTATGTGAATACATGCAAGCCAACTGAAAATTAATTCCACTGGTCACAAGTGTACAGAAGTGGAAATATTGGCAAGAGGTAGCAGATGACAGGAATATGATGATCGTGAGTGACAGACATTGGGCTACACAAAACCCCACAGACAGATTGTCAACACGTTGCGGGGATTTCATAGTATGAGTCCTCTTAACAGTATCTATTGTTCCGTGTTAATTCACATTAGTAAATATTATGCAACATATTTGGCTTCTTATTGATAATATACATTGGTACACTTCAATTTCATATTTTGAAATTATTTTTCACTGAAAAGATTACTTTTTTTAAAAAGTGCTATTTGAGTTAGAATTTGTAACACATAATTGTTCACATGATTTTAATTGCATTACAACAAAGGAGTCAGTTGGATACAAAAGCACATTCATCAAGTACCTGTTGGAAAATGCAAGTGTTCAAGTACAATATATTATTATAAACAAGTACCTACTTTCCTCATCTCCTTGTTGAGTCTGTTACTGAAAAGTGAAGGGGAAGAGGAGCATGACAACTAACTTTTTAATGTTATATTCCTGATTGTGACTTGCCTAAGAAGTTTGGTTTCACATTTAAAAATGCAAAGTATTTGGTGAGTATTAAAAATATGGTAATATGAATAAGTGGAGCATGGCAGCAAATAGTTAAGCCACCTAGAGGCATGAGTTTGTTCCAGTCTCATGCTAAAAGCTTGAGCCTCTTGTTTCAAATAGGTACCTGGCCATTTAGGTGAAAGTGGTCAGAATTCACTACAGCCACCCCCTTTTCCAGTGTGCCTTACTCCTGATAGTCCAACAGGCCTCTTGGCTCAAGCACACTTTTGACTTCTCATTTGAACAGAACCTAGATACCTCCATGAGTCATTTATTCTTTGGTTGTAATCCTTGCCCACTCGGATGTGGTCTCCTGAACAGAACATTCGCATATTCTTTCTCATAAACAATACCTCTGCTACGATATCAAAGGAGGGAACATCTGGAATCCATTTTAACTTGCAGCTTTGCAAAGGATTGTTGCTATTACACAGTAGGCTTATCTTTTGCATTCAAATTTCTCAGTTTTGGAGAATCAAAGCTAACATGTAAACCAGATCTAGAAGCCCACAAAGTTGCTGCTTCTTTGTGGCTGGGGTTGTAAACAAAAGTGAGCTAAGTCAAAGTGTAAGTCCTAAGCAACTACTACTATGGTAGTAGTGAAGGAGCTGGCAATGCAGTCTTCACCACCACTGGAATCTGCCTCCCCCATGATACTGAAATATGCTCCCTTTCAGGGGAAATCTGTTTCACTTGTACAATGGTAAGATGGCTATAAACCTGCAACACAGATTTCATTTTGTTTCATAGCACACTTGTATTTCATGCACCACTGCAATAATTGTTGCACCTCTTAAAACTAAGTCCCTCATGGTTGATCTATTTAGTATAGCTTTATATATGGCTCACAGCAGTGTTCAGGAAATATGGATTACTCCAAAGGGAATTAGGTGGAATGAAGGAAAAATACTTCTTTTTCTAAAAAAATTCTGCTCCTTAAATAACATTTCCAAGCTCATTTTATAATTTAAATTGTGGTGCTATGTCAAGAGATAAAATAGTTAACATTTTTAAGCTATGACTTAACATTTTTTTTGATTCTTCTTTACTTCCATAGTAGACCAACTCATAAGAACTACATTTTAAACAGTTTTAAATAGAAATGGATTCAGTGTCATTGCTAAGTCCATAATAAAAATTATTTTAATGGTCCAAGGATGTAAACAGACTACTGGATTTAGTCAAAAGAACACAAATGTTCCACAGTAAGCTATTCTATATGTGTTGTGTGTATCTTTTAAATTTGGCATCCCCTCATACTGTGTCCAGCACTTTGGATTAATAAATCCCACTTCACAGAAGTTAAAATAATATTGAAATCCTGTCAGCTGGGGCTGACCAGTGGTTATGTTTTCCACAGGGTAATGCATTTGCAAGGACGTCAATCTCATTCCGCTGTGTGGCTCTCTTCGATGGACACTCTTCCACAATGGTAATAACAAGGCACATTCTTGTGCTTTCTGTGGGTCAGTGTCCTTGGCAGGTCTTGCAGCACATCTGTCTGAAGTATGCTCGACTGCAGAACTTGAACTTCAGCACCAGTGGGCAATATGCCACTTTGTTCACATCTTTGCACTCTAATAATTAAGAACATTAAAGAGAAAAACATAAGAAATATAAATTAAAATACAAAGAAAATTTGACATTTAACATGCTTCTCTACCCATCCATCTTGCTTTATTTGTAACTACTCTTTCTAGTACAGTCTAGTGCATATAATATTACAATATTAAAAAGCCATAAAAATGTTTGCAGGGCTTTCAGACATTTAGAAGTGCACCATCTTTGCCTTGGAAGAATTATCATTTATTGGGATAAATAATCACTTTAGACAGCTAGGAAATGAGTAATTTTTTTTATGTTACTTTAATAACTGCTTTCTCAGGAGTTATTTTATTCATCCATGAGAGGTTATCATTGTCATGATTCACACTATTTGATACCACACCTCTGAATTTTTAAGAATCCTTAAAGCAAAATGTGCATTGCAGGTAACAGGGTTGGAGAAAATGACACAAGTGAATAATGGTACCAACAGGGTGAGTTCAGTGACCAAACTGAATGGTGGATTACACTTTAGGCTTGGTTCCACACATACACAATTTCTTTTATGCTAGAGGGAAAGCCATTTTTATGCCTGTAATAGACATGTAAAAGCTTTTTTTCATAGCTGTGTTTTTGCTATATGTTGGGCTTACTGCTTCAGCAGCCCTGTCATCCTGGCAGGTAACTCTCCCAGGAACGGAGAACAGAGCTCGACCCCATGGAAGAAGGTTTCCTTCTTTTGCATCCCACACAGGTTGCATCTAAAGTGACTTTGTGAGTACATTACAGGAGCACTGCTGCAATATGCTGTAGTTCTCCTCTGGATCATTTTTTGCACTTGTAGAAAGAAGGTGGGAATGTGGAATGAAATAGTTTGGTCTCTACTCAGTTCTTATCCCGATACAGTTGGAGAAAGAGCTACATCTGAGAACTCTGTGGTATGCTCAGGTTCTACAGCTCAAATGTTGCTGCTGCAGATTCCCTCTTCAGTGAATATTATGAGAGGTATTTAGTTAAAAGCATTTGCACAACTCCTTCCAGACATATTAAAAATTGGACTTTGCCAAGGAGATTTGCTTCACATGTTGGAACAGATGTATATGAAGAGAAAGTAAAACCCATAAGTTTGAATTTAAAAAATGGGAAGAATGAAATGAGATTCATTTATCAGAAAATTATTTCTACCAAAGAAGTTTCTACTCCTTTAAGGTTGCATACCATTTGATACTGGATTCTTCCTATAATGTTTCTCAAATGACAACAGTTAAAAAGAAAAAGTGAATCAAAAGGTAATGAACAAACTATCAGTACTTTGACCATTATTGTATTTTGTATTGATTTGATTCGATAACTAGAAGTGAAGACTGAAGGTGGCTAGGATGCTGATGTCCAAGGCATGACAGAACAAAAGTCCTTGAGTCCTTCTGAGATGTCTGTAAACCAAATATGAAAGAGGGAACAGACACGCCAAACAGGTAAGAAAGCGAAAAAAGCAATTGTGAAACAAATACAATCAGCACATTGAATCATTTGGCTACTCCTATTTGTCTTTGTTCTCCATATATAATCTCCTAGTACATTATTCTTCCTCTAACAACAGGTAGTTACAGATAGCGCATTGATGCTTGTAGCATACTGTATTACCAAGTTGAGTGCAGATGAGAATTTTTAGTATTTGAAGCTAGGACAGCATTAATGAGGCTGAACTTCCAGGTCTGTACTGAACGATATTTCTGATAATGGCAACATGCATGCTTTTAGCTAGGCAAGGAGAGGTTAGGAAATTATTTAAACATTCATTTCACTAACACAGATATAGTGCTTTCATTGCAATTTTTTTCACTCCACCTACATGATGTTTTACATACTGCTTTTCTAATTTTTTAATTCTTAATTTGAAAACATAATTGAGTGATAGGACAAAGGACATTGTGGGTAGCTGGTTAAAACAGACATATTTCTCTATCAGCAGCCACACATGGTCACTGTGTTTGTTTTAAAAACTCTTCACAAAAGAAGTCAAGTCTCTTCCAGAAATATCTCAGGTCCTCGTGTTTGTGAGGACTGGGAATACAGGAGAGATAGATGGTGAACTATAAATGAAGTGAAGAATAAAGAGGTTCACTCGATCTTGACAAGACATAAAAAGTTCACTCAATCCCCAAAATAACCCTCATACACATTATATTTAGTTGAATACAAGTAAAGCCACTAACTGCATTTTTGCTAAAAGTAGGATTTGAAATTATCCTTTTTCATGTTTCTTTTAAGTTATTCTTCCTCTTGAGTAAAACTGGACCCTGCTCAGCCAATGCCATTTGGACAGCAGTGAGACAATATTCTGGAAGTTGCACACAACTTCTGTTTTAAAAATCAGTTTTGAAATAGATATGGTGATTGATGAAGCCTATTCTTCATAGGACTGTGGTTGAATGGAAAAGGTTTAGCAGAGCCCTTTTTGTTTCTAGTAACTACTGTTAATAAGTTTCAGTAAGCTACATGTATTAAGCTCTCCGTTCCTGAACTCTGTGGCTAGATCAGACAATATTATGATATTAACTATCATTTTACAGTAATAAAATCACAAAATGCCTCCAGCTAAAGAAACTGCAAAGATGTACCACATAAATATAAATACGTATCACGTATCATATAAGGAAAACTAAAATGACATAAAAACAGACAAAATAGTTTTTCAGGTAAACTTTTAGATGGCCTTTAGCAGTCTAAATTCAGCAGGCATATCTGTATTTAAGAGAATAAATAACTCTGAATGCATTTCAAATGGTGTGGTACATGGTGCTTGTAGACCACCTTCAGCAGCAAATGCAATATTACCTTCATTAGTGGCAGCCCATCAAAACCACATCTACGGTATTCTAAATCACCAATGAAAAGTTTAAAAAAACAAAGAGCTAAAGCACACATAAAATGTGACAAGACACTATGAACTTTCTTTTAATATTTCTGTATCCCCAGAATTTTGACTCTTGTTTTATGCAAACAACCCATACTTCCCCAAAGAAAATTTTTCCAAGCTTTACCAACATGATCATTATCCTGCAGAATGGATCAAGCTTCCTCAAAACTCTCTGTGTTTTTACCTTTGGTTAGCAAAATTAAATTGCTAAGAAATTGTTGAACAGGCTCCACAGGCTGTGAGCACTGCAGTTTGGCAAGCAAAGGGAATTGGGTGTGCTGGGGCTTGAAACAGTAAGAGAGCCCCCTCAGATAATCTGATCCTGCTGCAAACCAGTGAGCTGCTGCTGAAGTTGCTTTTGCCCCACAATGGGGCACAAAGCACGAGGCAGTGCCTCAAGGTGGCACATACACAAAGTCCCCATGTGTGGGCTCTGCTACACATATGCATTCCCAAGTGGACAAACCCTCTCTCTGGGAGACATGACTCCTTCCTTGAAACCCAAATACTGATAGCCAGATCACATCCCACTGTACCTGCAGCATGACAGAAGCAAGCACAGAGGCACAGTATGCCCCACTCACAAATACATTCACAAGGAAATATCATAGCTCAAAAATTTCTCTCAGAAAATACTGCTTTTCCAAAAATAGTAGTGCTTTTTAGGATTAGTTAGCTCTTGAAATCTTTTTGTCATCTCCAAAATGCTAAAAAAGATAGGCCTCTCTGTTTAAAGGTTGACACTTAACTAGCACATGACATGTCAGCTCCTCTTGCGTCTAAGAGGATTTTTTTAAGCAGAAAATGTGACACACATGCACATTATTCTGCAAATCCTGTTTGTGCTTCTTATAGTCAGTACTCAAGCACAGCCCTAAAAAATGTATAGATTAGAATACATATTTAAGAAATACTTGTACAAGTACCGAAAAAAATATCTTGAAGGCAGAATTTTTGTCTAATTTTGGGATAGGTCACCCTTAGTCTTTCACTGATTGCAGTAAAATTCTTCTGAAAGGATCTAAGCATTTTAAATTGTTAAATGAGTTTTGACATAAATGCCTTCAGGGTGGGACATAAACAAAAATGGGATGCTAAGTGGCAATGTGTTGGGAACTGTATCCTTCAGAAGATTCTGTGCTATATCTTTTTCCCTTCGATTCTTCCTAACTGTGCTAATAAGCCTGGATGGCTGTCAGTAAGGAGCTGGCTTGCACCTGGCTCTCTCAGAGTGCAGGCCAAAGAACTGACATTCATCTGGAATACTGTATAAGTGATTTTCAACATTTTCTATTTGTGGATACCAAAAATTTTCCAGTGAAGGTGTAGGTCCCTAAAAACACAATTACCAACAGACTTACTGATAGCTGTTCATAGTTAGCCCGCACAGTTATACTGTAGAGAAGGCCACCCAGTATACAGAGATCACACAGAGAAACACCCTGATTGCATTCTTCTATAAGAGATTAGCATATTTTCCCGGTAATACTGAAGAATTACTAGTGTAATTACTATAAATAACAATATGACCTTCTTATCTGGAAATTAAGAGGAATTAAGAGGAGACTGGGACTGAATCATGTCCACTTATAAGTAATTTAGTACCTTCCTTACCTTGGACTAAAGTCAACATCTGTGTTTGGAAATAAAATATCACATAGCCTTTGAACTTTAAAGGGCAGAAAGTTTCCTGGATTGATAATTATCACTTAAAGATTACTTGGGAGCACTAAACAGAAATAATGCGAATTCAAATAACCAAGGAAAATTCTATTATGAAGTGACAAGTGACAAGCTTCTACTTAAAATTAAAACTTACAAGCAGTAAATTACAGTGCTCATACATAGAATCACCAGTGTATGTCTGGAAAGATTTTAGTGTGCTCCCATTTCATCACAGACATCTCTATTTGCCAGACTTTTACAACAATTTTGAATCTATGGTGTGGACATGGGTGGATACAGTAGGCATTGAATGACCACCAAATCTAGGTAGAGTGCAGGACAAACTTGCCTTTAAAAAAATATTTTAATCAGAGCATTTGTTCCACACAAATAGGACATTAAACTCCAGTATAGTTGGAGATTCTGCTTAAAAAATACTATATTATATACTGCACAGAGATTAGTTATGTTAAAAGCAACAGTGTTGATAACACTGAGGTCAAGTGCTCAAAATTTAGGGAATATAAAAACTTAGGGAATAACTGTTTCAGAAGAACTCTTATTTTTCAGTGTGCATGTTTGGGGAATTTTCTATTCTTTTTCCCCTTCCACACAAAATGAAATGTACTCATCTAATGAGCAACCATTCTAAATTCTACAATCAATGAGGAAATACATTTTTTACTGCCTAGCACTCCAACTCTACTTTGAAGACATCATTTCCTAATAGGTTGGCCTGGACCACTTACAAGTTCAGATCCAAAGTACTTAATCAATATGAATAAGCTTATTTTCAAAATATTACCTAATATATCCTCTCCCAAAAACATGTTATGATGAAGTTAGTTAATAGTCTGATTAAATTAGACTGCATGATGTAAAAAATACTACAATTATTTTGAACAGGCATTATAAATCCAAAAAATTACAAGTTAGTTAGAAGAAGCTGACAAGGAAGTCAAAGTGTAAGAACAGAACCTGTTCTTACAATAACTGTGTAGCATGAAATCTATGGTCCCAGTCTTCCAGCGAATATGGAATTTACTATTTTTTGCTACTACATTGTTGTGTTTAACACTGACTAAGCAGGTAGAAGGTCAGTGGATGAAATGTATATCATGCTCCCCCTTATATTATGAACACTTCCAATGAACCAATAAAGAGACTAGAAAATCAGTAACACAAACAATAGTATTTGGTCCATGACTTAGGCTATATATTTTTAAGGGTATTTTTTTTAACAAAGAACTTGTATTTAGGTTTTCATTGACTTTACCATTGAACTACAATGACTAATCAGAAAATAATTTTTAAAAAGTCATTCACAGCCTAAGAGATGTTGACCATGTCACTTTGATCTTTTCAGAATAAATTATATTAAGATGGCAAACTTACCCTCTGTGTTGGAAATGGGAGTACTGTCACATTTACTTTCACACTGCTGCATTGATGGAGGTCTGAGAGTTTCTGGACACTCACTGGATGCTTGTCCAGTGTAAGAGAGGCACTGTACTGTTCTCATCTGTTGTCCAAGACCACACTGTGCAGAACACTAAAAAATAAGAAAGATTAAAAAAATTTAAAACCCTGGATCTAATTTTTAAATATAAAATAAAGCAACAGGAAGCAAGCAGGAACACTTCACATGCACAATTTCTAAAAAGACAGGCATCTGAAGATGTTTGATTAATACAGAAAAGAATTTTCATAAAATATTTTAGAATTTTTTGACAATATATGTGAGTACTTGTCTTTCAAAGAAGAGAAAATGCAATGGAATGTTAACTCCCTGAACAGTTCAGGTTTGAGGTATAAGGATATAATTTACACAATTTCATATATCATTCTGACACTTTAGAATAAGAAACACTTTAGAATAAGAGAAAACAAAGAGAACAAGAACTCAAATCTGCCAGAGGACTTTTTTAAGGAAAAAGTAAACATCTTTCAAACAAAAATACTTTGCTGCTTAAAAACATTTTTAGTTTCTGTAACTAAATAGTTACGATTTTAGTACAATATTAGTTAAAGATAAGTGTGGATCTGAACAACTAACATAAAAGAAAACTAGACTGTAATGCCACAAATGATTTTCCACTGCTTAGTTAAACTAAAGTGTTTTATTTTCATTAGTGGTAAATTACTCAGCAAACAGAAAATTAATCACTCATTTATTATTCTAAAAACAGGACATTGATCACAACTGAGATGCAAAAACATAAAGAAAGAAGGAAAATTTAATAAATCATATTTAGAAGCTCTGAATAATGGTAGCACTATTCAGCCTGTCCTGGAACAATTTAGCTCCCGGCATGGTAATTCAATATATCTTATGTAAAATTATATTGATCTCAAAGTGGTTTTTTCTCAGAGATAGATATATATATATATACAGACATGTTACTATAATAGGAATTGCCTTTATACTTCCATCATGTTTCTCAAGGAAGTTAAATGTGTTTTAAATATACTAAACGCTGCAACTTTGTTGTATCTCAAAATACTCTTCCAGAAAGAAAAATGTAGTAAGCATTATTTTATTTTCTTAAAAATCCATGCAGAACTCATCCAGCTGAAACTAGATTGCTCGCACACAACCATCCTAAAGAATCACATTTCAATCTGCAACAAATGGGGCAAGGCTTTTTGTCTCCCTCAGTCATGGGAACCATCTCTTACCTATCTTCAGCAATATCTTATTCCAAAAGGGGCTAATGTAGGAGACTAACACCAATAAAGACTTGCATGAACGATCTCACCTGTCCCCAGTCTCCAGCAACCCAGCGAGGAGGAGGACATCGGCCTAAACTACAGCGGATGCGCACTGGCGGCTTGTTTTCATCTTGGCATTGCGCAGCTGGAAAGGTTTTTAAAAGATCACTGCTTTTGCACAGAACAATTCGGTGTTTGAATCCTGGGCCACACTTTGGTGTGCACTGAAAAAATGTTGATGCAAATAAATAGTTAAAATCTCAGTAAAAAGCCAATAAAACTGTCAGAAATATTATCTGCAAAGCAGGACAATATATTTATGATCTTACAATTCAACAATAAACACAATAAAATAATAATTTTAAAAAGTTTAGAAACACAAACAAGCTGACTGAGGATTGTTTTATTAAGTATAGGCTTTTCTAAGTTTCAGATTTCCTTTGCTATTTCTATTTAGGCTGCAGTGTTACTTTTTATGTAAGGTTTAAGAAAAACACTGCTGCAAAGTGGAAAGGTCTGCCACATGTAATGCTACTAAGAAACAAATTTGAGTGTTTCAGTAATTAAAAGTAAGACTCTGTGTTCTTAATATCACCTTAATACAGTCTTTATCCACTTCACTTACAGACAATGAACACATTTTTTTCCCCAATACACATAAGAGAAGTAATACACTTTACTTCATAAAAAGCAGATTATTCAGATATATAAAAATATTGTACCCTCCCCTACAATTCATGCTTTCCTCTTTAAATTTTAATTCTGATTTCACAGTTCTTGTTTTCCCTCCTTTTATCACTCTTGTGCTATTTGACAGCAAGCAGACAATAAAACATTAATTTGAAAAGAAGCAGGCCTGATGATCTCCGTTTTTCCTCATCTTCCTTCATATTGGTGCCGCTGCCATTCTCTTTCCTTTTTGCTACTAACCATTAACTGTCATGTACAGTAGCACTACTGCAGAATGGGGAAGAGACAAGTGCCAACAAAATTAAAACGCAAGACCTTTCCCAAACCAGTCCCTCTTCAACAGGAGATAATGCAAGCACAGTTTTAGAATTCTCTATTGGCATGTTAACCTTTATCCCATAAGCATGTCCATAGTATTTGGACCAGAATCAGTTTCTGATCACATAAATCCTACATGCAGATTATGCTAACCCTTTCAAGATTGGAACTGCCTTTAATATGTAGAGACAAAACATTATCTGGGAAACAATATTATGTGGAGAAATATTCAAGAGGTCACATACCAAAGGCCTTCTACACATACAAAACAACTCAGTATATCACTGGGGGAAAAAGAAATACCTCTAAGAATAATTTTCAAAAAAATTACTTGAGTGATGCAAACTTTACTGTTGTATGCCTAATCCTGAAGCATCTTTGACTAACTTACAGAAATTTTAAAACAGTTCCACCGTATTAGGTAAGGATATACACTTTGAATATACAAAACTTTATATTTATATCTACATATACCTCAAAACAAGAAGAAAATCTCCAGAGGGAGGCACCAAAATTAGCCCATATAGAATTAGCAGATTTATCCCAAATCTTATCTCCACTTAGATTTAGGATCTGGAACTGGGCACAAAAAGATGGGTCTTGCCTTTGGAGTTTATAATCCAGAATGCAAAGCGGATATATAATCACTTTCCTTAAAATGTAGCATTTCCTTTCCTATCTTCTTCTACCATGGTACAGCCTCCTTATCTACAGTAGTTCAGTATTCAGAATTCTGATACAGAGTAAACAGGTTCAAATATCCTCATACCAAAGGGACTTCAACACCAAATCTTGTGTACACTAAGCACCTGCCTAGTAAAAAATTCAATGAAGGAGAGAAGTAAGAAAGTAAGAGAAGAAAGATCTCTGGCAGAACTACACAAATAATACTAATAGAGACCAAAAAAGACAAATAGAGACCAAAAAAAATGAATATGTGAGGTCTCCAGTGTCATGATCATGACTCATCAGTTCTGGTCCAAATTCCAAGGAATGTTTTGTGTTTTTTCTCCCTCATGTATTTCATGCAAAATGCATGACTTTTAAGTAGGAAGTAGAAGTGTGTTCCCCTTCCTAGCTGAGTGCTTAGAAATCACATCAGTCTGTCAAAACAAACTGAAATGTGACAAGGTCGAAAGGACTTTTTCAAAAATATCAAAAGCCAATGTGCCTGTGAGGTTTCACAATCTCCAGAGTATGTTGGCAAACAAGCAAGACTTTGAGTTTAGGATGAGTTTAGGAGCATCCACCTTCTCGTACTACTTGAAGACACAGTCTTTAAGCTATGTCTGAGATGCCATCTGAGAAAGATGGCATCTTTCAGCTACTGGTACCAGAAGAAAACAAGATCCCCATACTCCCCTTTGTGGAATTATAGCAAAAATTCTGCTAAGATGGACTACATCTGGTCCCCAGAAATGAAAGTGAAATAAGGAAATAGGTTGCCTACAATAATACTGAATCACTAAAACCAAAAAGCATAAGTAAAATTTAACAAAAAAATTGTATGTTTCCAAAGCAAATGCTAAACAAAATACCCAGACAAACCAAATGAGGTAAAATTATCTTCTATTTCTAAATGCCTTTACAATTTCTGATTCCCTCTGTGGAAGTCATGAATGCAAATTAAGTGTGCTCGTCTGATAAGGTTCTTCTCAAGAAATCCTTAGAATATTTTTTCTGCTTTTTTTATTATTATCGAGAAAAATATTTAAAAAAGTAATTTACAGTGGGTAGAATAATGGTGTCAAAGCTCAACTATTCCAAAGTTGAGCTGTTCCAAAGCTCAACTTTTCTATAAGAAAAACCTTATGGCATTACCTGAGAATAACTACATTCCAGTGGGAAAGACACTGTGTTTAGCTTTCATTCCAATTTGATAAAACCACTTTTACACTCTCCTAAGGACTTCATCTAACCTTTATGTTTACAAAATATTTTTGTACAATACAAAAAGATACATAATTTCTTGTTAACTATCACAGAAAATTTAAAAAATGTGTAATTGTACTGATTGTTAACAAGTGCATGAGCAGACAAAACAATTCTATAATTGTTTTATTTGTATATGTATTGTTTTGAGTATGAAAAAAAAAACGTTATAACTTGCATTCCAGAGAAAATTAGCAAGGTTTGCCATTGGTTTCAATGGGAGGAGTATTCAACTCTTCATTTTTAAAGTTCACTCTCGTTTTCATTTTCATGCTTCTGTCAGAAAATCATATAAACACACATATAAAAATGTTTACATTTATATTACTATAGGGATTTTAATACATTATATTTCTGGGAACCATGAACAGAAAAAAAAGCTACTTTTCTCATTATATTAAAATGGTATCATCACTCAAGACAGCCTGCCAAGCTACACAAACAAAATTCATACCAGAAAAATGCCTGGTACTTTTCCACAATCCTGATTAACTATCACAACCAGAAGTTTAGTGGAGTTTGAGTCTTTAAATTAGAATAATTTTGTTCAAAATCATAACATGGCCTTGCTGTATGAAAGTCTGGATATGATAATAGAGTGTAAAGTGACTTTAGGTAACCAGTATGTGATACCTGTGGGAGCGGAGCTTATTTAGGGTTTACAGCCACACTGTAGGTTATGGGCATTTTCATGAGAGGCAGGAAACAATGAGGCACAGGTGAAACCTCCTCTGGGAAAATATACACATTTAACTCTTGCAATCCATTACAAAAAAAAAGACAACTTCAAACTGAAACATGAAAGGAAAATGTGATCAAGATTAACTAATTTCTGATGAATAGCAGCAGGAAAGGAAGAAGGGCTGTTTCAGATAACAAAAGCAAATAGGTTTAAACTGGCATGAAATTAGAACATTAAAACACTTCCTGCAATTTGAAGGTTGAAGTTCAGTAATATTTTTCTGAGAAGCAGTAGGACAAACCCACAGATTAACTAATTTTAATATATATTTTGACCAATTTATGAAACCAACTATACAATATGGCTGCATTGGAAAGCAAAGACACAGGCATGAAACTCAGGAAATCCTAATTTGTATGTACTCCAAAGGGTATGTCGAGATAGAAAGTGGGGTGAGGTGGGAGTCTAGGACAGCAAGAATCTGAAAAAGTATAGAGACTCCAGTGCACTCTGATTTGCATGCGATGCAATTCCATTCAAATGTACCTTTCCTTTCAGCTGCACTGGCTCACGTTCTTCAAATTTAATAACTGAATCAACAGGAGGTATAGGACAAGCTTGGCTTACACTGTAACAAGTATCACCATATTTAACAAAACATTTAACAGATTTAATAAATAGAAAACCAAATTTCAGGTCTGCCTTTTGAGGCATTTTGCTAAGAAATGTGATTACGTCAGCATGGTTACTTCAGAAAAAAAAGTAACAGCTTATTCTGGCTTCTGATGTTGCAAACCCATCACCTCTACTATTCAGCTGCTTGCCTATTCAATAAACAATGGAAATGGAAATTATTTATTGCTTTAAAATAATTACCTTATACCAAATGGCTATTTACTTTTTTGTCATTGTTTCACTGGGGTTTTTTTAACCACTTTACTATTCTTTTGTATTTTCCTGTTTTCTACTAAGATAAATAAAAACAAGTCATAATCATCTGAAAAAGGACTGATGTACTAACATTCAGTGTCAGAGGTCCTGCCTCCACTATTACCAAGGAGTTAACACAGCAAAATTTCCTTACCTCTGACCAGTCCAGAGCAACCCACTGTGGGGGACAGGACTGATTGTTGCAGGGCTCTTTTTCAATAGGCCGGTGTGTTAAACAGTTGGTAGTGTCCAGCGTCTCCTCCTCAGAAGGTCCAATCTTTCTGATGCAGAGAACTGTCCGTGAACGCATTCCTCCATCACAGGTCTTACTGCATTCTGACCAATCTCCTATAAACCATCTGGGTAGAAAATGTTAGGAGACTCAGCTAATGCATTTCAGAAACAGAGTAGATAATTGCACAAGCTGAGAGTGCAAATAGTTTAAATTTTTAAGTAAAAACCTAAACCCAAGTAATTTTCAACAATACATGCATTCACAGTGAAATAAAGTAGAAACTTACTGGTCTTTTTACTGAAAATTTTAATTTATGCCTCACCGCAATCATATGTAACAATAATGACACTACTTTGTATTTTTCTAGAGCAGCAATTTCCATCCTAGCCTATAGTACTTAGAAAGGAGTGTTTGAGTCTGATGAAACTGAAGCTATTTATGTAGGTTTGTACTGGACTTGCCTGAAATAATTTCTTTGAAAGTGCTTTGCAACTGCAAATGTTTGGGAACCAAACCAATTATCATTACAATAAAATAGTTTGATCTCAAAGCTGGGCTTTCTGAGAGTTAATTCTCATCTGATTATGAAACATTCCTAAACTTCTTAATAAAGGGCTATACCGAAATGCAAAATATTCTCATTTATTAAAGTGAAGCAAACACTAGTAAGACATGAATTCATCACATAAAAAAAACCCTCAACAAATACTTAAAAAATTTAATGAACTGTGCTAGAGGGAACTCCTGAGTGTTTCTGTATATGTACTAAAAGTCAAGAACTGTGAATAATATTAGATTACCTTGTGTTGCTGCAGAGATTTAAGTAGCTATTAATCTGACTGTAATGTTAAATATTTATAATTATGAAAGGTTAAGGCAGCCCATTTAACTCAAAATATCTCTTCATATTGATAAGCACATTTGGTCTTCAGTATTTCAGATGTTGATTAGATGCTTGCCTGAGCCATCCTTGCAAAGGATGAAGGTGAAGTATAGTATGCTATCACATGTTGACAACATGCCAAAAATGCCAGGCATGTCAGTCACTGTGGATGTTCCTGGAGGTATGCTTGGAGCTGCCTCATAAGATCTGTCATTTTCTAAAGCTGCTGTCAAAAAAAAAAGTGCTGCTATCCTCTTTTGTGTTACATAAAGTGTAATATATCCTAATATGAAACTAGATCGATGCAGAGATGGAACAATTATGCCGTCTCCTGTCATTAATTTCCCAGCAAAAGAAAATTAATTCATGATTCTTCATAAAGCAGTCTTATGCTTTTACCACAATAGGGAGAATGTGAAGCTCTTCAGAGCTTTTAAGAGGCTGCGGTGTTAACTTTTAATTGGTACTATGATTTGCTGAAGTGACTTTGCTCTCAGGTACCTTTACTATTTATACTGTACGACAAGACAGCACTATTCATAATTCATAGAACTATAAGAGTATTTTCTCAAAATCTGAAGTCTAAGAGTTACTTATTGTAATAACAAAGTATTGCAAAAAATGCTAATTAAAAAGGGAAATATTTGGCCGCTCTATGTAAAGACTCACTCTTACTTCATGATAAAACTTTCTGCTGAAAGGGTCAAACTCCTTTGGATAACCATCTGTTACTTGAACAGCCTTCTACTACACTACTTACAGGATCAGGAATCAAGAACCTTTCGTTAGTTTGGCACTTTGTATTCACTTTGTGGGGAACATCAGAATGGAGGCAGATGTGGGCTGAACTGCTCTGACATGTTGAGGTAGATGCTAATTAATACACTCCACCTGCTTTCTGAATATTGATGACTTGACTTTCACCATGTTCATCAACATCCCTCTTGTACTGGACAGGGAATCCAGAAGTTTCCCAGTTTGTGGGCCGTGTTTTGGTTTTGTTGTTTTGGGGTTTTTTTAAGTAGTGTCAGTGCAAAAAAAAATAAGAAAAAAAGAAAATGTAACTAGTTGGAATAACTTTGTTAACACTACTTTTTAAAATGCTAATTTGTTAATAATTAAGCCATGCAAAAGAAGGGATGGGGATGTGTTTGGTAAAAAGGAACTGATCAAACATGAGTGCTTCTCAGTCAAGTCCTGCTCTCAGGTGGTGGACTTACAGCTGTGCTAAACAGCATTATCCAAAAGGAGTACAAATGTATATCCTTCCAGGATAAACATATATCTACAGATAAGACTGTGGGGACAATGATTTTGACCCAATTTAGACCTGTTTGTGAGATGGCTTGTTCACATTCAAATACACTCAAGGCAACAGCAATGCAACAGTTTCACTTGGCTTTAGGTCAAATGAGAATGTTACATGACCTAGAGGGAGGATGTATAGAAGACATTGCTCTGCCACCCTGCAACCAGGCACCACACCAGGGAAGCAGCTGATACTCTAGGAAGTAACTGACTTCATGAAGATCTGTTGGGATTTCAATGCGCAATAATCTTGTCTCATTCCTCCCAGTGTCCTTCATACTACAATTCAACAGTTTCCAAGAGATGTTTACAAGTGACTATAGTATTGTGCATTATCTGCATTTAATCAGTATTAATAATTTTCATGCCCAGTTGGAATACAGCTACAGATTATCAGCACAGTCAAACTAACCAGAGCCTGGGGATCAATAAACCGTTGTGGCTGTTCCACCTTTTCCACAAGTTTTGCTTGTCTCTAAACATAGAAGAAGTGGTTGTGCATATGCTTATATTATTTTCTAGTCCAAAATATCACAACTGTTCCTAAACAGGTTTTGTAGTACAATTAAGCTATGCCATATGCCCTTACCAAGCTTCATTTTTGATCAAATGAGCTTCTGGGTTTTTAATTATCAATATATAGCATATGGCTACCTTTAAAAATAAATCTAAATAGAAGTAATCAAGTACATACCCAATCCTAAAGGCACACAGCATTACCATACAACACTGAGTATGCTGGAGAAAAAGTTTGACAAAACTACTATCAGGAAATGGTTTGGTCTGCTAAGCAGTTTCTGTATTTGCCACTTCTCATGTGAACACTTCACCACAAATTTTAATATAACATACTTTAATATATGGCAAACATTTCAGATGTAATAATAACTAAGGTAAAGTTAAGTCTCACCTCAACATTCTTTTATCATTGTTGCTTTAAGAATGGTCCCCAGTTCTACTCACTGCATATGACACTCGGACCCCAAGGAACTGTTTTGCTAGTATCTTTTTACTTACAGTGTCTGAGCTGTTTGGTGTGGTGTAGTTCAAACATCACCATTGTTCCTCAGTCAAATCAGACCTTCTCAATGCATATTTCACAGCTGATTTTAGAAGAACAAGAAACCAAAAACCAAACCCAAATATCCTTTTTGTTAAATCAGGATATGAATTCTAGATGAGAATTTTATGCACATTCAGTCAACAGAATTTATTACAGATTATGAAGACTTTTCTATCTGTGCAAAGCAGATGTCCATCTTAAGTGATTAATGACTTACTCAGGCGGGCAAGGCTCAGTGTTGCAGGCTCTTTGGTTTTCTGGAGGCTTACTGTCAGGGTCACAGTAATTGTTTTGCACAATGGAACTGTCATCCAGCCTTTTACACACCACCTCTTGTTTCTGGACACCTTGGGATGAAATGAAAGACCATTAATTAATCATTCTTGCTCTTCTACTTTTTGAGTATAAGTGTATTTCACCTATTGATTATTAGTTCTACCATCCCACTTTATTTGGCTGAAGGCTGCAGCAGTGTGAATTTAAATGGAGTGAATGCCCCCTAGCCACAACAAATTTTTTATTTTCCTTCAATTTTAGGCTACCACACTGAGAGAGGAATTTAAAATTCTGTTGTTCTCTGAAACAAAGGGAATATATTTATAGATTTACTAGCAGATTGTTTTTATTTATACATTGCACAAAATTCATTCTCTGTCTGCCATCCTCTCCTAGTAAAGACACTTAAATTTCCAAAGAAAACATCACCCAATAGAATGTGGTCACACTTCAATGGAGCATTATTGTTTATATGCTCTGGTTTAAAACAAACCAGCAATAGTGGGAAACAGGGTTGCATTTTTATACAT
Source organism: Ptilonorhynchus violaceus (assembly GCA_013397565.1). NCBI lineage: Eukaryota > Metazoa > Chordata > Aves > Passeriformes > Ptilonorhynchidae > Ptilonorhynchus > Ptilonorhynchus violaceus. The sequence goes on along the minus strand of VZRJ01001417.1, from coordinate 97,941 downwards.
TATCCTACGAATTTTCTTCATTAAAATAATAGAACTATAATTAATTCTGAAAGATGCAGTTTGTCTCTGTGAATACTCATTTTGTCTGGCACTTTCAGCTCCTCTTTCATTGTTAACCATTAACAGGGCAATTTAGAATTGATCATTATTCCAAAACAGGACATATCACTGCCAAGGCAACATTATAAGGTAGTGTATTAAGCAGATTTTCTGGGTTTGGTTTTTTTTTAAAAAAAAAAAGCAGTAAAGAACCATTGATATGACAACAGTGTATTGTTGTAAAGAGTAATACACGCTGCCTCCTTTATCTTTAAAACCTGCTGTATGATGTTTGTTAGCATAAAAAGACAGTGCATTTGCAATTCATACACAGTTTTTATTGAACATAAGTAGTTATAAAACTGAAATAATGGGATTATTTGTATTATAAAGGCTGCAAAAAGCCCTGTACTCTTCTTCAAAAAGAAGCAATTACCTAACTTATTTGAAAATGTGAAATGTATACAATTAAATGGGGATTAAAACCTCTTGGCTTCAAATATCTGCCAACTTTACAGCCATCTCTTCATTTTAAGATGTGCATAGAATCATAGAATGGTTTGGGTTGGAAGGGACCTTAAAGATAATAGAGTTCCAACTCCCCTGTCGTGGGCGGGACTCTTCCACCAGACCAGGTTGCTCAGAGCTCCATCCAACCTGGCCATGGACACTCCAGGAACAGGGCATTCACAACTTCACTGGGAAACCTGTTCCAGAGTCTCATCACCCTCACAGTAAAGAATTTTTTCCTAATATCTAATCTAAACTTGCTTTCTTTTAGTTTGAAGCCATTCCCCCTTGTCCTGTCACTACATGCTCTTTAAAAAAGTCACTCTCCATCTTCTTTGTAGGGTCCCTTTGGATACGGGATGCCTGTAATCAGGTTACCCCTAAGCTGTCTCTTTTCCAGGCTGAACAAACCCGATTCTCTCAGTCTTCCCTTGTAGAAGGAAATACTATCTTCCTTTGCTTCTTGACAAATAAGTGAAAGATCTAAATATTTGAGAAGCTGTGACAAGATTCACTTTGAATTCTACAATCTATGCAAAAACTGCCAACAGATGAGAATAATTAGAAGCAGATCTGACAACCTGAGGAAGAATATTTCTAGCAATTTTCTACTCACATTTCACCATGATGAGAAATAGTATTTAACAGCTCAAGACAAACAGCACTGTTAGTAACATGGCACTGCTAGCTCATATGCAATTAATATACAGCTCTGACTAATCATTTATCCTTTCTATCACAAGCTGCCTTATTTCTCTTGGTAAAATACACTGAATATGGCCTTCATAATGATATTCCCCTCAAATATATTTGCTTAAAAATAATAATTTATACACACTTTAGAAATAAGCATTTTAATTATGCATACCATCCTCACAAATGTATTAACTGGATCAATTTCTACTGAATTCGCTAACTGCATCAGACACATTTCCTTCTAGACTTTGGCTAAAAATTTGCGGCCTTAACAAATTCATTTCTGAGGAATTTTGTAGTAAGGAAATATTCTGATGTTCTATGAACACAAAGTATCACTGTACTCAGTTTTAAAAAAATTTGTCAGGTGTGTTATTTTTTAAATGTTGTTCAGGTAGCATATAACCTGTAAGACAGTATTCACCCTATATTCATTGATGCCAGGAGATACATTAATCCATTTTTAAAAAGTTCTGCAGCATCTTGTCACACAGTATATAAACTTTACATAATTGCTGTCTAATTATAATGTTATTTCATATAAAATCGCAGAGAAAAAATCAGATACTGAATTTTAAGACAAGAAAAAGAAATGGAAAAACTAGAAGTGCTGCTTTTATCCAGACAACAGCTAAAACTTGGTTGTGCCCTGTATTGAAAAATTATCAATTCTTCCCCAAGTATATGGTCTCTCTTAAAATAATCTAAAAAGCACAGATAAACAAATTCATTTAAACTCTGGGGGGAATAATTACAAGCAGTTAGAAAAATTCTGCTTTCAAATCTACAGATTTTTAGTTTACAATAAAAGACATAAAATGTATTTGTGACTGGTCAATGCAATCCTGAGAAAAAACAAAACTCCAGTGGTTTAGTGACCATAATCTCCAGAGAACTGAGATGTTTTGCAATTTCAATTCACAAATAGTCTGCATGACTTTCAGCAGCCAAATTTTAAATTACATGGAGCACATTTTATTCTTGAATTAAAATTGCAGGCATGTAAATGCTGCATCTATTTTTAAAAGCAATCCCAAAAATTGTGGCTTGTGATTGCAACAGTTAATTATAAAGATGCCAGTACCAATACATAATGAATCTTGCATCACTAAAACTAGTGCATGCTGGTTAACCCAGACATACTTTCTGAACTCACTCATCAGATCACAAGATGTTCCTCACAGAGCCAAACTTATATTTTCTTTGATGAGGAAAAATATGCTTTATTTGCCTAAAGATAGTTTCATAACTCATCTGAGGGCATGAAAGAAAAACATAGTAGGCACCATTCTACACAGGTGATGAGCAGCAAAGAAAACTGGACAGCAGTCAATTTACTTATAATAGTCATAGTATACTGACTATTTCATTTAAAAACCCATGAATATCTAAGACATTTAATTCATCTGGAGACAAACTCTAATAGAATGAATGAAATCCTAACCAATGCTTAGTATTACTGACAAATACCAGATAATACACGCTGTCATTTGTTGCCATTAGACTTAATTAAGCATGAAAGAAATTATAAAGGAAAATGGAGTACACACTTATTTGAGTTATTTTTAAATGCATGAAAAATAAAAAAAAAAAAAAATGAAGGAGGATTTTTTGTCCTTTGCTAGATTTTTTTAAACAATGCCACCAAAAGTTCATTGCCTTATTAAGAATACTTGCAGATTGGGACAGAGTAATACACTTGCCCTTGGAAAGTTACAAGATAACACATAAGGAAAGACATGTAGGAGAGTAAACAAACCCTAATTCTATCATCTATAAGTGATACATATTGTATTTTCACTTCCCAGAACTCATTTTATTGTTTCATTTCCTATTTCTACATATTTTATTTTTTGTTTTCTCAGTGTTTCTCATTAAATAATAATCAGGTCCTTAAAGAAAATCTTCTGTTGCCATCAATTTTTTCTGATTTCCCTGTGTTCTCTCCTTTCCCACTCTTCTCTCTATAGATAACCTTGCACTGTACATTCTGGTATTCTCTGGCATTGTTTTCCTATAGTCTTGTCCAAGCTTGCTACCAGCTATAAAGAGCTATATGAGACAATAATAAACTTTTCTTCTGAAAACCCTTGACTCAGAGTACAGGAGCTATTACTGTACTTTCAGGAAAAAAGGGAATTAATATGGAGAGTACATGAAGATCAGTTTTACATGATAGTCCCAGAAAGAAAGAACTACCTCAAATACTATAAATTTTTATTGTAAAGGAAAATTTTTCAATATAGAAAATATAGGTTCTACTGTATAAAAAGAAGAGCTGCAATTCTGAATTCCCAAGCCTAAGAACAATACTGGGAATAAAAATCAATGAAATTATATTCTCATCCTACATAAGAGCATAAGAGTCTAGGAAAAGAAAAGAGCTGCCTGTCATCAGACAACCCTTTTTAACTACCTGGTAAATCTAAACAATCTCTTTTTAGAAAACAAATAATTTAAAAATATCAAAGTAAATTTCAGACTTTGGAGATTTGATTTCTGCTTGGTTCACTGTACAGTGAGCATCAAGGTCACTTGCAGAGAAACTATGGAGTATTTTGTACTTTTCTCTAATATGAGTGACACTACAAAATACACAGTTTACAATCTCTCACAGAATCACAGAATGGGTCATGTTGGAAGAGACCACAGTGGTCATCTGGTCCAACCTCACTGCTCCAGCAGGGTCATCGCAGAGCTCATGGCACAGGATTGTGTCCAGGCAGTTCCTGAATATCTCCAGTGAGGGAGACTTCACAACCTCTCTCGGCAACCTGTTCCCGTACTTGGTCACGTGCACAGTAAAGAAGTTCTTCCTCACGTTCAGGTGGAACTTCTGTGCATCAGTTTCTGCCCATTGTTTCTTGTCCCTTTGCTTGGAACCACTGAGAAGAGCCTGGATCCGTCCTTTTGGCACCATCCTCCAGGAGCTCCATTTCTCTCTTGTCCTGAGGAGCCTAGAACCGGACACAGCACTCCAGGTGCGGCCTCACCAGAACCTAGTAGAAGAGCAGGATCACCTCCCTCAGCCTGCTGAAAATGCTCTTCCTAATGCCCCCCAAGATACCATTGGCCTTGGCCACAAGGACGCACTGCTGGCTCATGCAGCTTGTTGTGCACCAGGACCCCCAGGTCTTTCTCCACAAAGCTGCTCCCCCGCAGGTCAGCCCCAGACTGTGCTGGTGCCTGGGGCTGTTCCTCTCCGGGTGCAGGACCCTGCATTTGCCTGTTTTGAATTTCAAATGGTTCTTCTCTGTCCATCTCTTCACCCTGTCGAGATCCCTCTGAAGGGCTGCACAGCACTCCGGGGTCTCGGCCACTGCTCCCAGCTTGGTGTCCTCAGTGAACGTGCCAAGGAGCAATCTGCCCCTTCTTACAAGTCACTGGTCAACAAGTTAAATGATACTGAACCCAGCATTGAACCTTGGGTAACACCAGTGGTGACAGGCCTCCAACTAGACCCTGTGGCACTGATTACAACCCTCTGGGATTTGCCATTCAGCCAGTTCTCAATCCACCTCATTGTCCACTCCTCCAGTCCACACCTCCTGTATTTGCCTATGAGAATGTTGTGAAAGAGTGTTGAAATCCTTGCTGAAGTCAAGGTAGACAATATCCACTGCTCTCCCCTAATCCATGCAGGTAGTTGTGTCATTGTAGAAGGCAATCAGGTTGGTCAAATATGATTTACCTTTAGTGAACCCATGCTGACTATTCCTGATCACCTTCTTGTCTTCCACAAGGACAGAGATGGCCTCCAGAATGAGGTGCTCCATCAGCTTCCCAGGGATTGAGATGAGGCTGACAGGCCCATAGTTCCCTGGGTCCTCTTCCTCGTCCTTTTTGAATATCAGGGTGACATTTGCGTTCTTCCAGTCCTCAGCACCTCTTCTGATCTTCATGACCTTTCAAAGGTGATCATGAGCGGCCTCACTATGGGTGCACCAGCTCTCTCAGCACTCATGGATGCATCCTGTCAGGGCCCTTGGACTTGAGGATGTCTGTTCTGTCTAGCTGTTTCAGACCAAATCCTCCTTCACTAAGGGAAGATCTTCCTTCCCACATTCCTTCAGCCTGGTCTCCCAGCTCAGAGATCCCTGAGGGCTGGCCTTGTCAGTGACGATTGATGCAAAGACATTCAGTAACTCTGACTCCTCTCTTACCAGGGTCCCACTTCCATTTACTAGTAAGTCCACATTATATTTTTTTTCCCCTTTTGTTATTGATGTATTTGAAAAATCCCTTTTTATCAGGCTTGACATCCTGGACCAAATTTAAGTCTAGCTGGACACTCGCCTTTCTAGTCTCATTTCCACTTATCCTGACTACCTCTCTATATTCACTCCAAGTGGCCTGATCCTGCTTCCATCTCCGGTGTATTTCTTGCTTATACTTGAACAATGACAGTAGTTCTTCATTCATTCACAGAGGTTTCTTGCCCTCTTGGCCCGATTTCTTTCTCATTGTGATGCATGGTTCCTGAGCCTAGAGTAAGTCATCTTTGAATATTGATTGATCCATTCTTCCCTGCAGGGCCTGTTCCCATGGGATTCTTCCAAAAAGATCCCTAATGGGACTAAAGTTAGCTCTCCTCAAGTCCATGCTTTTAATCTTGCTTGCTGTTCTGCTACCTCTTAATTCAATACTGAACTCTACAATTTCATGGTCAGTACAATCAAGGCTGCCTCGCATACAAGATTTTCTTCTGCTTTTCAGAGGCAATCTAAACATGTAACTGTTTCCTTCATGAACTCTAACTTACATTCTAGATAATTCTATGGAGAATATAGGAGGACAGGAAGCATAATATCTAGTGTGAAGAGTCCACTGATTTCAGGTGCCTGGATGAGTTTTTACATGCAATGATGAAATTTCTTGAATCCTTCAGAGGCCAGAAATTCCAGAGAGCTATCCATACAATAATGAACTCATAATTAGCAAGTAAGACTGTACTATATGCTTTGAGTTGCTCAGTACCACAAGAACCACACAGGGGAGGCAGGAATGGAATCCAGAGCTCTGGCATTGCACTGAGCTGTCGTAAAAAGGAAACCTTTCTCATCTTTCCTACCATTCCACTTACTATGCTCTTCCTATTCTTCAAAACCGAGACAGGCTCTAGAACAGAGGTCCTGTTTGAAAAGTTAAAGCGTTTTTAATGTTCATATGGGACTCCTCAGCACAGCAGACATGAACATTAATATAGAAGTACAGTGGAAAAGACAGTATGTTATTATTCAGTCAAAGATTGTAGGTTGCTCCTAACTTGCTCTTAGCTTGTTTAACTCCTGACTGCTCTAGTCACGCTTCTCCAAGATAAGGCATACTAGCAGCTCTAGGAAAGGCTGAATGCAGTGGATTGCTCTCAAAACACTATGAAGAAGAAACAGCACAAAAAAATTGGACACACTGCAAAATGCAGTACTCCAAAACTATTTAAACTTTGTACTGCCACAATGTCTTAATGATCTGCCACATGACATTCAACACATATCCTCAAGTTCATGCTAGAGAAACGTCACTTTTTTTACTACATTAAGTAATAACCATGTTGTAAGAGTCACAGGCTTGGTCAAAAGGTACGCAATGCAGATACAGTTAGCCTGATTTAGAGAGAACTAGACTTAAGCAGTGTCGAGCAGACATGAGGTAGCCTGTGACACAGCCTCTGAAAATGGTCCCTGGTCAATTGGTCCCTACTTAATAGAACAACCACAACTACAGAAAACAACTAAATATTTCACAGTCGTTCTTATTTCTGACATTTCCTGGCTTCAAGGTACTTGCAAATTTGATGTTCTTCTAAGACAGCTCTTTAAGTCTTACATACAACTAGACAAAATTACATAACCTTCAAATACAGACAAGTTCAGAAATGGACAGATTTGTCTACAGATTTGCTATAAACCCCATGCTTTGATATAAAAGTATATCTGACTCTACGTTATCTGGAGCTTTCCTGGATCAAAAGGAATCATGTGATCGAACTTGATCACTCCATGCACTACAGTAAGAGGCTTGCTGCCTTTAGCTTGTTCACAGTCTGTCTCTAAGTCACTATATATTTCTTTAACCTCATAAATAAGAAACAAATTCCATGCTGATATTCTTCACACATGCTTATTATCCTTTCTTACTTTCAGTACGAAATTCTTTAGCTGTTTAATATTTTGTTATCCTTTGAGGTCTAACAAAACCTCTCTTTTAAAGACAGAGTTCAAGCAAACAGAACTTCAATAATGGACTTCATAATGAATACTATAGAAATAAACAAAGCCATGCAGTGGTTTCATTTCTAAGTTTCCTCAATATTTCATATTTATATTAGCTAAATTTTCCAATTAAAATCTCTGTCTCCACAATTTTCATCTCCCTTTTCTTTTTTCCTGATTTAGCTCCTCTCTAGAATTGTGTTGTCTTTTGTCATATGGTGAAAGGTGTTTCATAAACCGAGGGGAATAGCAGGTACTCACACAGAGAAAGCAGATATATATTTTTTAACATGAACTATAGCTACAATTTCATGAGTACAGTGCTCCATGAAAATAAGTGACCACAGTATATCCCTTTATTAAGCTGAAAGAGAGCAAATAAAAGTGCCTGGTTTGGCCACCGTAAGCTACCAAAGAAAATCTCTCCTCCACCTCCTCTGAGTTTAAATTAATAAATATATGCCAGTTTTAAGAATTCACAAATCTTCCCTTGAAATTTAATTAATTAAATCCAATGTTTTTATCTAGACAACTGCCTACTCCTTCAGAGCCAATTATTTTTTCCACTGTATTTTATCAAATGTGTGAAATGACAATGACCTTCATGGCAGAAGATCCATGGCTAAAATCTTGTCTCTATCTAAATCAATGGGAGTTTTCGCATGACTTCAGAAAATTATTAACTCATTACCATCACAAAAAATAGGATTTGACAATACCTTTAAGGTCTGCATAACTTCTTTCACTATGAGCTGGGTACTTCCCTTTATAATTCTCTTTTAAAATGTTTCTTTCCTTGCCACACTTACCGTTACTAAAATTGTAGTTAAAAAAGCAATCTGTCATCTAGGAATCCAAAAAATGAACAACAAAAATAATGAAGAAAGTTGGCATCCTCCTCTATTTTGTTTCAAGACTTTCTCTAGTGGCACAGAAAAGAATTTGTGTTATCCCTTGTGTATTATGTATGGCTAAGCTGTATTTAAACTGCAGACAACTAGTAACAGCCACAGCAGCTTCCAGCAGAAAGGTGAGTCATGATGGTTCTATAGGTGAATACCTCCCATAGCCAGAAAAAACCAAGAAAGCAACAAGTATTTGGTCCAAAGGTTCTTTAAAAAAATATGGTGTCTTCTTCTTGCTATGGGCTGTCCACTGTGCAGTAGAAACTGAAATTCTGAGATGCAGTTAGAGCACTCTCCCATATCTTCTGGAACAGAGGTATGTTGGGGAGATGATTCATTCAGTCTCCAGAGAGAAGAAAGATACTGTTCACGCAGCACTTCTACTCACCAGTCCTTGCAGCAGCAATGGTGTTGGCTTTGAAGGAAGCCAACTGTCCTGCTCTCCCAGCCAGAGGTAAAGAATTGCATTGGTGGCCACTAGAGGGAGGATTAGGAATATAGTAAGTTGTGGGCAAAAGCCACCCATGATGAACTGCATGGGACAACCTACAAATCCCCCACTGCTGCCCAAGGGCAACAGTTCTCAGATACTGCTATGGGCTGGCAAGTATAATCCAATTGTTATCATCTTCTACAGAGGAGCTGCCAGTATGCATCCTAAACTTTGGTGGCTGGAGGATAGGAGGCTGACTAGAATTGTGTGAAGCACAGCTATAAACACACAAAGACACATGTCTTTATTTACGGGTGCCTATTTTGCCTTCTGGCTTTTCATCTCCTTACTTAAAACTTCTGATGTCCTTTATCAACAAGCTCCTGTGAAAAGCAAACATACCAGCTTCAAGAGAGTCTCAGAAGTATCAGCAGAGAGAGACACTGTGCCAAGATACACTGTATTTAACAAAAAAATCTGAACATATTAAATGTACTTGAAAACAAGAAAATCCACTGTGATTAAAATAAATGTTCGTTAAGGTTTGAGGAATGCCTGAAAGAAATGTTTTCAATTAGTCACCTAGACAATTACATAGTGAAGTGCATCCTGCAGTTCAATTTACCCTGTAGCTTGACTGTTTGGTGTCTTACCTCCAGCACAAGTGGCAGAACATTCTGACCAAGGCAGATGATTCCATGCAAAGCCAACCTCATTGTCTCCACTGCCAGTGCGAGAGATTGGAACATTGAATTTATATCTTATCCCCAAATTTTGCTCCTGTAGCAGAATCTGTAGTTGAAAACAACTGGTTATACCATTAAAACAGGCAAGCAGAGGGCAAACACAGTGACATTTATTCTAGGCATGTGTTATGTTCTGTTGAATGGGAAAAAAGTGATAAAGGAAGCCATGGTAGTTCTTTCTAGATATTCCCAAGAGAATCTGTACTAACTTTTAAAACATACATAAAAGAAAAATATTATTGTGTAAGGTGAGCTTTATCTTTTTTTCCCTCCCTTAACGCAACTTTATTATTTCTGTCAGTTCCTTATTCCTGCCAAAATTGTTTGAAAAAGCTAGTTTTCATACAATTAATGTCTTCATGGAAATTAACTTGAGATCTGAATAACTATGGGAGGTCAAAGTTGGAAAAGGACATTACTGTAAAAACACGCAGCAGTTCTAACTGAAATCTTGTGAAGAGTACAAGATGCATAGTTACGAACCTATCTCTGCCCTTGTTAGCACTTGAAGTGATTACAGTAATAGTAATGATAATAACACCAACAGACTGTTGCTGAGGTCATTGTTTCCCCCTAATGCAATAGCCAACAGCATGAGCTTGGTGGAATCACATCTGTGATTCCTTTAAAGGAATAACAAAACTCTCGCTGCAGCCACATCACTGCTGCAGGTGACATAAACAAAAGTGTAACAATCACCATGAGTTTTTGTCTATCCTCACTGTTGAACTGCACTTTTATGTATTACTTGTCCAACACTAGTCTTTGACTTTCTATCAAACTTTTTTTCCATTGTTAATAGCATATGTTAGATTCAGCAATCTGACTCATCTTAGAGCTACTTCTCATCCATTTCTACTTTCTCTTACATTTTGCAGAGGCGCATCTTCCCACCTCCACAGGGCAAAAGAGCAGCGAACTTTCAGAAAGAAAGTCAGTGACACAGACAGAATGAAAAAAGGCACTATAATTGTGTAACTCATTCTGTGTGGACTGCACAGCTACGGAAGAAAAAAGAGGATTCAGGTGTTTGAAAATGCTGCATAAAATATGAATATCTATGCAAAAATTATTCTATACAAAAGAAAATCCTCTCTGGCTCAAGCAAGCCCTGAACTGCAAATCTGACAGCTGACTGGGAAAGTATCACCTTGTTCTTATGCTCCTCCTCAACATAGTAGTGAAACAGCAAGTTCATTATTGCATGTTGTCAGAGATGGTATCAGGATCTGGTCATAGCTTCTGTTACATTCTTATACTTTATAAAATATTTTGAGAGCAATGGATGTCACACCAACATACTTTAACATGGGTCATATCATTATATTCTTTCTGGGGTAAGAGTTTATATATGTCACACTCAGGCCAGGCTTAAAACCACTGACATGCACAGAACTGTCAGGGACTGTCATGTATCAGCAGTATGCAGAGATACAACATATGGCCCATTTACAACTTTGGCTATCATTACTGTAAAGCACATTTAAAGAGATAAGGCATTTTCTGTGAGATTTCCTGGTGCTCTTCTGACTTTATCCCTGTTTCATCACAATATTTGCCAGTCAGTTTCAAAAGGTAGGAAACCTGTGTTAAAATACTCACACGAAGTCCCAGCTACACAAGCTGTACACTGTTTGAAAGCTCAATATATTTAGATTTCATTCACAGCCTTGTCTTTTCTCAGAACACAAACACATATTTCAAATTGCAGAAATATATTTATTATAACTTTACCATGACTATGAGATTTTCTGAAGTAGGGCCTAGTGCTTCCAGAGACTCTGGTTCATCTGTTGGCCTCTTGTAATGGAAAGCTGTTCCAGCAACATCAAACTTTCTTGGCCAGTCAATAGTCCAGGCACCATTAATATAGTAGTCATCCTCTTCAGATTTTAAAGCTTAAAAAAAAATACAAGCCACCTAAAAATTGGAAGCAGCATTTATAATGGAGAAGCCATTTTAAATTAATCTACTAATCTGTTAGTAATATGTGAGCTTCAGCTCCATATCACTGTTTTTTCAAGCAATATGAAGCCTTTTCTTTAGCCCTGGTCAAAATATCCCTCATGCAAATCAACAATTTTGCCCCTGCAATTATCTTCAATATATAGATGTATTTTGCATGTTTCAACATACAGATGCCACATGAAACAAACCAAAATGCCCCATGCAATTTGCAATATATCTTCAACTTTAAAACTGACTCCATGTGCAATGTATGCTGAACTACATGAGATACATGCTTGTCTGAAATGTGTAAGTAATTATCAGCCTCATCTTTAAATTAAGAAACTGAGGTATGGAATACGTACCACAGAAAATGTGCAGAGGAAAAAAAGAAAAGGAACGTTGAGTCTGACATATGGCACCAGTCAGCTGTTGTTTGTTGCCTTTCTCCACTACTTTTTTTTTTCCTTATTAAAGCATAAATACAAGATATTTCTACTACAAACCTAAATATTAGCTACCTAATTGATATTTTATCATTCTTAATTTACAGCCTTGAACCATAAAACTACTGTAGAAAAACCAGAAATTTCATAGCTAATCAACCATTAGGATGGGCAAGCACATATTATTCAAGGATTTGTATTTTATATTTTATCAATAATATTAGATTAAGTTTCTAAATATGTAAGTGACATTGTATCTTAAGATGAATATTCTGTTAATTAAATATTGCCTTCTTGATTCAAGGTGAAGATTACCAAGTTATTAATATTTTATTTTTTTACTTACTTTAAATAAAACATGTTTTTAAAGGAAAAATTATGGCTGGAATCCCATAGTCAAAGAACACGTCATTTTTTGTTGAGACAAATAACTGACTTTACTGGATAGGGAAAAACTTCACATAATAATGTTAAGGAGTAAGACAACTTTAGTTATCTGACATTTTATTCTCAACTACATGTGTGTGGACAGTTGGTTTACCTTAAACAATTAGAGAAAATGCCTCAGTGATGCTTAAATTCTCTAAAACAGATCAGAGAGCATTCATGTGAGCAGGAGACAGTGGGAGAGGCAGTAATGTTCTACTGGTGACAAAGATATTCAGCAGAAATTAGTAACCATTTCCATTAGCACCATAAGGTCTGAAAATCAACATATGTATGCTATATATGCCTAAACTAATGTACATCCAGAAGCAAAGCAGTTAATTTTTCGCCTGACTGCCAAAGAAAAATGCATTTTCATTCTGTAAATAGATTAACCTAATGTCAGTTTTCAGGCACAGGTGAAGGCCACATAGTTGTGAATATCACTGCAATAATTGCATGACAATAGTTACGCACATATGTGACACAATGCTTGTAGCATATGAGACACAAGGAACAAGTTCCTGTCCTAATCAAATAATTTATGAGAACATGACAATGCAGGAAGCCCATAGAAAAGCATAAGAGGAATATAAAGCTAGGTGTCACTCTGGATCAAGCCATTTAAGGGAAGATAACACCAGTACTAAACACAGTTTTTTCAGCAGCTCTGTGAAGCTGACACCACCATGAAAGAAATATCCATAAAACAATACCCTTGGGGTATGTATTTTAACATCATAAACTCATTTTAGTTACCATTCTGCTTGTCTAGTTCTTTTAAGGGAGCAGACAAATTAGAAGCCTTCCTTTTCCCAGAAACTGGTTATCCTAAAATAGAGATCAGGTTCACACTCACAGAACAAAACATCCCATAACAAAATGAAATAGCCCTGCAATTTAACAAGATTATCTTTCACTAGGATATAATGGCACTTTTGAAAGCTGGAAACTTGAGAAACTAGTAAAGGAGAGGAAACACCCATTTTCTAGTCAGGGCTCTGTGGCATGAAACAAGGTAGTGAGAAGAGAGTCTGAAACTCCAGGAATCCCTTGAAATTGTGATAAGCACATTAAAAAACTGTTTATATACAACTTTACATTTTTAGATCTGTGGCCAGATTAAATACCAACAACGTTGTATATATTTTCTATTTAAACCAAAAAATTTGCATTTTTCATTCATTTTATTCAGATGGTGCCAATCAAAATGCTTTTTCAGACCACTTTCCTCTGCTCTTCTTACACAGAAACAGCAAACAATTGTAGTAGCATCTTTGTTCTGGTTTTCAGCTGTCCATTCAAGAGTTTTTTCCAGAAAATGAGCATGACAGTATGCATTGCATGACTCCCTCCCATCACCTCTGTTTGAAATGTCAGCATAGGATATAGAAGCAAACTTACATGTAGTATATTTTGACGTGGCGGAGGGGCCATGGGGAGTGTGATGCTGAAAGAATAGTAGGCACTCAATTGCCTAGTGTTATTATTCCTGCAGAATAGAGGGAGGTTGACTATCTGCTGAATTACTGAAGACTGGGGGCAGGCAGAAAGAAAAGTAGGGATTGAACAGTAAAAGGTGCCATTATTGCCAATATAATCCACTTAGGAATTAACGTTCCTATGAGGATAACTGCCTTTCTAACTCACACTGTCAGACATCACAATCCTTTCCAACATGTTAGTGTTACATACCACTGGACTGTGGACTGAAAGTAGCCTCAGCAGCTGCTTTTCAGCTTAAACAGGTAATAGCTTTTGCTAGTGTTAATTTGTTAGTTTGCTGTATAGCTAATCAGCTCTCTAATCTATTTCTGACTAAGAAATTGGTGTTCTTGTACCACTGTCAACTCACTGCTATGCAAACCAAGATACAGAAACTTTCAGCAATGCACATTGTCTTGAGTTTGACTAAATCAGATTTGTAAATATCAGTATAAAAAACCCAGAAAGCACATTTAACAATCTCTAAAGAAATTAGAAATAATCTGGGAATCTGAATTTAACTCTATGCATTACAGTAGGCTTCCTGAAGGATCTCAATTAATCACACAGTTTTTCTGCACCTCATTTTCTCACCTACAAGCCGGGAATGGTATCTAGTCCCTACAGCATAGCAACACTGTGTAATTGATACATTAAATTGCCTTGAAGAAAGGAGACAGCATGTAAGGAACTATGGCTACTGCTGATGAAATAAAATCGTGGTTTAAAACAGAATAATACCCCAAGAGACTTTCCAGATGGAAGACACTACTTCACAGCAGGACAGTAGATTATTTGAGTTTTATTTCGTTATTATTAAGTGTTTTATTTTCTTGTTACTGAGTATATTATTTCCTCATTTTTGAGTATTATTTCCTCTTCCACTTCAGTCCAAGTCTAACACTTTAACTATAGTGAAGCTGACATGATTTTGCACTGAATGGACAAGGAGGAATCATGTGGTGTATTGCCATAGCTCCATTCAAGAGAATACATCCCAACTATCTACCCTGTCTGATCACAATACAGTATTAACAGCTATCTATTCCCTCTGTTGCTTCTACTGTGTGTATGATTTGGGCAAAACAGAACATGTACCTTCAAATCACAACATAAACTCTGACTTAATAACAGTCTGCTATGTAAACCATGCTCTTACCAATGTAGTTCTTTGACATTGCCACTTCTCTTATTTCAATGTGCACAGAACCTCTTGGAATTTGAATCACTTCCATATATCCTATAAGACAAAGATAAATTTTATTTCTGTTGTTTACTTTCATCAATATTAAGTAATGAAACCAACCACTAATTAATTACTTACAATTTAAAATTACTATGAGATACTGGATTCAAATGTACCTAAATGTTTTCCTTCATATGATACCAAGGAAAACTCTTTAAATTTCATACAAAAGTTTTTAACTGATAGCAAGAACTTATGTATTCAGGAATTCTTTTTTTTAAGTATTATATTCAACAGTTTATCCAAAGTAATTAACATTTAAAACGACATTAGGATCATAGGATAATTCAGGTGGTAGAGGACTTTGGTCAGTCATTTAGTCCAATTTCCTGCTACAAGCAGGGCAGCTAATAGATCAGAGCAAGTTACTCAGAGCTTTATCCTGCTGGGTCATGAAAAACTCTGAAGATGGAAACTGTACAACCTTCCTGGGAAATCTGATCCACTGTTAGACTGTCCTCCTGCCGAAATAATTTTTTCTTCCATTTGGTCAGCACCTTTCTTTTGTTAATTTATAGCTACTGTCTTGTCTCCCACTATGCACACACCAGTGCAAAGAGCCTGGCTCTGTTTTCTCTGCAACCTCCTCACAGGTATTGAAAGGCTGATACCATATCCCCATAAACCAGAGGATTCTCACAGGCTAAGCAAGCCCAGTTTTCTCAATGTCTCCTCACAGAGCATCAAGCATTCCAGACCCCTATAACCTTACTGGTCCCTCACTGGACAAAACTAACGGAATTAGGGAGTCCAAATCTGTCAACACTAAGACTACAAGACTAATTTTTTTTTTTGAGCTAAGTTTTGAAATAATAGTCTATATACATTTCCTGAGTTCTTAATATGATGAACTTCTAGACTCTTCTGGATTCTTGCTATTCTAAACTTTCATGTGCAACTATCAGATTCTATTGTACACAGTAAAATAATACACAACATTACTCCTACTATACAACCATAACTAAATAGTAACAAAAAAACTTCACCAACACAAGTAAACATTCAGTAATTAAACACATTGTTGTATTTGAGACAAATCCAAATTAATTCACAAAAAAGGAAACAATAGGCAAAAGGAGTCAAAGTGAATGACCAGCCGCAATGCCATGCTGGAAATGAAGGCAGCACTGATATTTGCTAAAGGTTCATCTAAATGCATTGTACAACAGAACGGACATACACATACATACCTCCTCTGGGCAGTGAATCATTGAAGAAACCTTCAATGGCTTCACATGTACTCCCATCTCCTCCACAAACACGGCATCTATCCTCCTTAGCATCAGACCCCAAAATATTATCACAACCTACATGCTGAGAACAGATAAGAACAAATATTTTAATAGGATGATGGTTGTGCACCACTACTTCTAGTTTCTTTGAAGTGTTTCTCTCAAGTTTGAGATATTCAGTCCTACTTTTTATCTACTCTGTTTTTGATAGTACTTTAAGTGGGTTTTCACTTGACAGTGAAAGAAGATAAAAAAGGAGAAGAATTCACATTTTGGGTTGTTTTCAAATCTTGATTAATAAGAACCTTACCTTTCTACTCTGACTTTCAGGAAGGAATTTCACAATGTTTTGCAAATAATATAATTATTATAGTTATCAATAAATGATTAGTGATGTTGTTATTTCATATTACAACAGCTGCATGCCATCTATATTGCCCTTTCAAGGTAAACATTTGCTGTGTGTTCCTTAAATATTTAGACAGCATAAGCAGTATTCTTAAAGTGTTACAGCTTCATAGACCATATTTCCACAGGGAAACAGGAAGTTTTCATAAGTCTGAATGTAAAGTGTAAACGACTTCACAGTAAGAATAAATGCAGAATGAAACATAGTGAAAGGCTGAATTGCATGCTGTATTAGAAGAAAATAATTTAAAATAAACAGAAATAAAGACAGATCCTTTGGGGAAAAGAAAAAAAGTAGGATGAAACAGGTAGGTTGTAAACAGAATAAAGACTGCAGCTTGCCAATATTTTCCAGGATTTATACAAAAAAGAAGGTAGCTACATAACAGTCTAGCTGTCCTTGTTTACCGCCTGGCACTATTATTTGACATCTTGTAAACAGGTAATACATAGGTCATAAGAAAAGTTAAAATACTTTAAATAACTGACAAAATATTATCATTCTAACTATTTATATTCAAATTTACTGATTCACCAAGATGACAGACACTCAACTTTATTCACAGTTCATTCTCAACTTGAAAATTTTTTCATTAGTTTACTAAAACATGGCAAAATCTTTTGATCTCACTATGTCATTCAATAAACATACATCTTCAGCCCTCCTTTAGCAAAGAACTTCAGCATTAAGTTAAGCTTTAGTTATGTTAGTGGTTTTGGTGAAATCAAGTAATTTTTAGAGTCACCAGTACTGTTCAAATGCCTAGACTTAAGTATATAATTAAATGCTTTGCTAAACTGAAGAAGCAGTGGAATGTTAATAACCAAAAAATACGGCATAGACCCCCAATTCTGTTGAAATTCTTGTAATGCAGTCCTATAGGAATCTTACAAGATAATCAGATTTTTAGTAAATGGCAAGTACTTACATCATTATGCACTTTTTCCTAGAATGACAGAGCAATAGTGACAATTTTCTGTTTTAATTACATTAACAGCTTGATTTTTTGCAACAGGATGAAACAGTTAGACATAAACAAATGAATATGTTCCCATTTAGTGTTTTTTAGCCAGAGTGATGTTCTAACTGAAATGATGGAACAGGCCTTGGAACAGTGCAAGGAACCTGTTCATCTCCCCTTGGCCTTTCCATCGACTCTTCAACAGAAACCATAAAGCAAGAAAAAAGAAGAAAAATGGCAGATTCTATTAATGTCTGTGAGGTTACTGAAATTCAAATTATTTGTCTATTTCATGCAATACCTTTTTTAACTTTTTGTCTCAATCTTACACTTTTATTAACAACTTGACCTGTCAACACTCCCTTTTCATGTAATATACAAGTACCATAACTGAAGGCAGGTGAAAGCACACACAACAAAGTAATCCATGAGTACTTTATAAAACATTTGTAACCTTGCATTCTCCATTGATACAGATATCCAGTGAATCAGCATTGCACTGAGTCCCATCTATTACTGCAGGAGCACGTTCAGTGTAAAAATTATACCCTTCAGCCAAGCAGTTTAATGCACATGGTTTAACCCCACCTGGACAACAAAAACAAATGAAAGAAAAAAAAAATTAACAGAAATCTTGAAAAGTTAAGGTTTAGTAAAAAATCTTATACATAAACAGATCTGAAATTTATAATCTTATCTCATACCTGACATATATAAGGTACACACTTATTTAACTTCCCCTTAATGATTTCTGAACTTGACTCTTCTTTCTTGCAGAAAGGATTATTTCACATAGCAAGACAGGAAAATGTTGGCTGGTTCCATAAAGATGCCATTATGCTAACACACTCCTAATGATTATTGAATAATTTAAAACAACAAGGATACCACCTCACTATTTGAAAAGCAAGAATAGCAACAGAATGTAGTGCTAGAAATATATCAAAACCACGATCAGAATACTTCAATTCAGAATTCAGTCCTATTGAATTACACTACAGCTCAGACCACCTGATCATGATGACTTTTCTTAGGCTTTTAATCTAAAAGCTGTTCATAAAACCATTTCAGTTTTTAAGCTAAAAATCATTGGTAAAACCATTCAAGTCAATAAAATACAATAACACAAGTTAGAACAAGAAAAAAATTTATTAAAATATACTGTTATAAATAATGCAATTATTGAAATAGTCTTTAAAGACTCTTATAAATGCTTTCACTTCTTTCTCATTTCCCTAATATTCTGACTTTAAGAAAAAAAAACCTATTGTGAGATTTCTTAACACTAAATTCATCACCATGGCATAAGAGGCACTTACAGATCACCTATGGAATCTCTAATTCTATTACAACTACAGGTGGAGAAGGGCTCCATATTTTTAAAATGGATTCTCTACAAGGATGCTGACCAGTCTTCACACCAAAACAAAATCTACTAGAATAAAGAAATGTTGCTCTTCAGTAACATTTTCAGCAACTGACAAAAGTACAAGCTTAAAAAACTTAGCTCATGCTATTTTAATCAAAACATTTTATTTACAAACATTAGTCTCTCCACAACATTTATATAATTTTGGAGACTTCACATATGATAACGTTTTTGCAATGTTAACCATTACCTCCAGTGTAGGGTTTCCAGTTATAATACTTTCCCCGGAAAGGCATATTGTCAAAATCCGCACATTGCTTCTCTCTAAAATCACGGGCCCCTGAAGGACATGGCTGAAAAAGGAGACAAAACAGTTAATTTATTCCAAATATAAGCATGAAAGGAAATGCTTAGATGCTTATACTGCAAACACAATCATGCAAGAGATTAGAAGGTGGTTTCCTGTTTTGTCTCGTGGCTCCAATTCTGAAATTTGGTTTATTACTTTACAGTTGAAGTGTCTTCACAATCTTAGGCTGGCATGAAATAGCCGAAGTAATTTAAAGAAAGGTAAGCGTTACATAACAGTTTCCATAAAACTGGAAAATCAGAATCCTGTCAAACTATGCGTCATAATCAATCCATCAGCTACCTTCTTAGAAACACATTAAAAACAGCTGGAAAAAAATTTGGTAAGAGCTATAGGCTCAATTATATTCTACTAAGCAGCTGTACTGAGACATGTTATTAAGACACCAAGAAAAAAAAATAAAACATTTTCTGGAGAACTGTATCACTCCAGCTCACTTGTAGCCTTGACAGAAGTATTGTTTTAAGCCTGAGAATGAGAATAGATAGCACGTCTAGCTCTGATTACCAGCCTCCATGTGTCAAGAAATAAAAACTTTCATTTAACTTTTCATTGCTTTGCATTAACAATTACAAAACCATAAAGTATCTTTTTTACTTGGAATGAGGGTAGATTTAAATAAAATTAATCTCAGAAAGAATTATAGGAGAAACAATTCTTTGCTATTTATAACATTTTTCATTAGTAGATTCAAAGAAATCTTGAACATACCTCCAGCACATTAAACATTGTTATCAATTAATAAGTACCTGCTGAAATTGCAAGCTTCATCAGAAAATATTTAAAATACAGATTAAAATCCTGTTTAGAGTGGAAGAGAAAAGAATTTGTTTGACAACCATCAGAGGTGTTAGTAAGTATGACTACTTTATGAGCAATAGAAGTTTTATTTGTCTTCCTATGTACCTAAGCCAGTTAGAACTTATCAGGAATCTGAACTGCATTCAAGTGAAGGGGACTCCATAAACATGGATGCTAAAAATTTACTGCACAATGCAAATAATAATTATGATTCTCTTTATACAGTAATCAAGATCTCATGATAGCCAGCCCATTGCCATATGATTCAGGAACTTTAGATTTTTTTCTCAATTCTGAAACTGTAGCAATATAAATTTAAATAGTGGACATTAGACAGTATTTATATTTAAAATTTTCTCTATTACCCTATTACCTCCTTCTAATTAAAAATACATTTGTAAATACAATGGATTAACTGGTAAGAACAGCGTAGTACAACCACTTTGATTCAATAATCCTTCAGATGATATTCATAAGAATTCAAAATAACTACACAAGTATAAAAGAGTTAGAATTTTGGAATGTTTTTAAAAGTAACCCAAACTGAATTTGCCTCTTTGCATCACCTTCTGCAGGCAGTAAAAGGATCAGTCTTGACAATTCTCAAATCTTGAGACTGAATTTCTCTGATACTGGTCACTACACACCATTCTTTAGTCCCATTTTCTTAGCTCCTATTCTACACAACTGCTATTTTAACTTTTTAACTGCACTGAATTCTCTTTACAAGTTAAATAAATCACCCCCATAATGGAAGCCTTTTTCTAAATAGTTATCTTAGGATAAAATAATTAAATATGAAGATGAGTAAAGAAGGATCAAGATTTTCTTTTTTATACTCTAAAAAAAAAAATTCTCACAATCTGATCTTTGAGAGGTAGTCTTACTTGCCTTGGTTGATTGTACGTTATTGCAAAATTTTCCTATCTTTTCTACCTTACCAATATCTGACGGATAGCAAAGGAAGCAAAACTAAAGGCTACAACCTCAAGAAATGCATTCAAAATTGCACTTGACAAACCTGGTTGCCTTCTACGACACAGTAACCTGCTTAGCTGACGTGGGGTAAACAGTGGACATTGTTTACCTGGATTTCTCCAAGGCTTTCAGTACTGCTTCCCTCCTGGAAGATGCTGTTGTGTTATGGCCTAGACAAGGGGACGGTGGAAGGTGGACTGACCTGCAGCACCCAGTGGAGTGGTCAATCACTCCTCTTCAAAATGACAACCTGTCACAAGTGGGGTCCCTCAGCGATTGATATCGGGCCCAGCACAGTTTATCTTCCAAAGTGATCTAGAGGATGGGATCAAGTGTATCCTGGTGAAGTTTTCCAATAATAACAAACAGCTTGAGGAAGTGGACACTTGGGAATGGAGAGCCACCCTTCAGGAAGAGCTGGATAAGCAGGAAGAGTGGGCTAATGAGAACATTGTGAAGTTCAGGGAGGAAAAGTGTAAGGTTTTCTACCTAGGAAAGCATAATCCAGGAGCTCAACACAGACTGGGATCTGCCCAGCTTGGGAGCAGTTCTGTGTGAAGTGGCCTAGGGCTCCTGGTGGACAAGCAGCTCCATCTGAGTGACCAGTGTGCTCCTGCAGCACAGAAAGGCAACAGGATCCTGGATGGCTCCAAGGACTTTACCAGCAGAGATGAAGAACTCCTTACCTTACTCTACACAGTGCTTGTCAGGCCACACCTGGAATACTCCATTCAGTTTTGGTCCCTAGTGTACAAAACAGATGTGGGCTGGCTGAAGAGGGTCCAAAGAAGTGCCACAAAAACAATTACAGGGCTGGGATGCTCTGACATATCAGGAATGGCTGAGGGAACTGGGTTTGTTCAGCCTTGAGAAGGGAAGGCTTGGGGGAGGCCTTATCCATATGTTACATTATTAAAGGGTGCTACAGAGAAGATGGAGATTCTCTTTTCTACAAGGAGTCCCACAGAGGAGATGTAATGTGTACAAGTAACTTCCAGGGACATTTCGATTGGACACAGAAGGAAAACTTTTCTCAATGAGAACAATCGGCCAAGGGAATAATCTCCTCAGAGAAGTGGTAATTTCCCAGCAGTGGATACTTTTAAGATTTGGCTGGACAGGTTGCTGGGCCATCTTGTCTAGACCGTGTTTTTGCAGGGAAATGTTGGACCAGATGATCTTTGAGGTCCCTTCCAACCTATGACTCTATGAAAATCCTAGGCATAGAAATGCAAAAAGATTACTGCAAGGTAAGTTACAAAATGCATTTAAAAATGTCAGCTCTTTGGCACTATCTCCTTGTGTATGTATTCTTCTCCTAAAGTAAATGTGCAATAACTGCTTCTCTTTATTGGTTAAGATATTTCAACACTCAGATGTTTTGAGTTTAAAAAGTGTTAACAAATTATTGAACCAACACTGACACAACACCTGTTTATTTTGGCGTTTGTGGCCAGGCAGACTTCAGCAACTGAATTCGTTGTTTCCTATTAACAAATACAACATCTGAGAGAAGATGAGAAACACAGCCAGAAGAGTGACAGCTCAAACTCAAGTACTGTTCCAAGATGCGGCTTCTCACATGAACTCATTTCAGAAAAAAATTGCTTGAAAATATTAAAACTATGAAAGCAACAAACCATATCTGTGAATGTATGCATAATGAAAGGAACCAACAAAAAACCCATCTGCCTATACTCTATTAAGAAAAAGGGCTGAAGAACAAGAAACTTTTAAAAGTATGTGTACATGCTTATATAAATAAAAAATTCCCAGAATTTGTAAGCAAACCATGTTTTTCATCACATATATATAAAAAAGGAGACTTTTACAATTTTAAATGTACATAAAATTAATATTCACATTCTTATAAATATTTTAAATCAATGAGTTAATTTAACTGAGAAATTATGTCTTGCGATTCTACTAGCATTTTGTATTTTTTTTTTAAATTAAAAGCACTTTGGTTGGAAAAACACCTATTTTTTTGTTACAGATAATGCAGTTGGTGGCAGAAAATAATTTTCTGATGAGTGTGTTCTTTCTACCACCCTTTTGCTTCCAGAACTCATTAGCTAATGTTATTTTCTGCTGATCTCAATGTTTCCATTAGCAGATGCCTTTTGAATTAAGAAGTCATATATGGCTTTGGAAGTGCTTGATGAGAAATAAGCCTAGTAGGACTGTGTGCACTGTTTCCAAAGGATTAAAATGATCAAAAGAAAGGACAACAGAACTAACTCATCTCTGCAAGAAAAACTAAGTCAAAATGAGGGCAGTTTTGGGTCATGAACAGTAGGAACTTTAGGCAGGGCTATGTTGAAAGTTACAGATGGGCAATGAATGTTGAGACTGCAAAATAAACTTCAACAGAAAAAATGTACAAACAGCACATTATTCATAAAAACAATAACAGATTTGCATGCTCTTAACACTTACATTAATCACCATACCACTCCATTAAAACTGTCAAGCACTAAGAACTAACACAAATGTTGAAACAACATCTACTAGTCTCTCTGATTCTTAGTGATGTAGAATCCTAAACATTTCTATAGAAGAAATAGACTATAATTGCCAAAACCATTAAGGCTGGAAATTTAAATGCCTGCAAGTACCAATATATTCATGCACTGGAAAACTGTACCAAAAAATGTGCTAAAAGAGTGGTTCACAAACTCTAAGAATGGCATTTCCAAATTGCCTGGCCTGCAATCACTCAAGACTTGTTTTTCAGACCTAGACAATGAAATGAAAAGTTCCCTTTCCAATAACTTGTCAAAATTACTGATTGAAGTATAATTATAGGTAGGAAACCAGTATTTTGGAATAGAGTACTATAATTTTTAAATATTTTGATAAATTGTTGCAGTGGTTTAAATGGATGCAAATTACTACACTTGGGTACGAACAATTAGCTGTGAAAGCACTGTTGAAGGATGACTTCCTAAACAGCAGCTTTTAAGAAAGAGATTTGGGCATAAAATATCAACATGGACTAAATGAACACTGTCATTACTGTAAGAAAAATTAACACAATACTAAAATGAACAAACAGAATCCCATCACTAAGGTGACAAACTAAGCTCGAAACTAGAGTTATCTCTGACACGCCTCAGCTAGTGCAGAGGTTTGGGCACCATGCTTCAAGGTGTCTGCTACTGGGATCCCAATGGATACCAACACAGAGAACTGTCTGGTGTAAAAAAGACTAAGAAGAGATATGACAGTAATCTGCAAACACAGGAAAGGCTCCAATCTAGGAATAATATCAGTTATCTTCTTATTAGGGAAAGAGTAAGTAGTGATCTTCAAGGATGAAAAAACATACACTATATTTTATGAAAATTGTACTGACTGTAAGGATATTGAAAAAACCTAATGTTATTTCCTGGCCTGGAGGTATTCCAAAACATGTCAGGTGCCTAACCATCAGTTAAGAATGGTTTATTGAGAACTGATTTTGTCTTTGTGCCAGGGAATGGCTTCCTCAGAAACCTTCTGTATGTTTTTCCTGTGACCCTGCAAACTTCCTCTCCATAATAAATAAATAAAGAATAGGGGAAGCAAAACCAGCTAAGAATAAAACTGTCTGAAAAGTGACAATAAGAAATTGACTACAATAATAGTAAAACAAATCACAGCAACATTTCAGTGGTATGTCTAGGTATCTATGGCATGATTCTTACTAATAAAAAAGTATTAAAAATTGTATATTTGTGAAGGAACAGGATTATGTATTATGTAAACTTTTTTACAAACTAGTTACTGTGGCAGAGTGGAGACAAATACAACATTTAAAACAATAATGCCTGGGCAATTACTGCACAAGAGTTCTCAAAGAGTTAAAGGAGGAGGTCTCCCATGTGCCAGTGCATATTTTCTAACAAATCGTAGATTGTGTGTACAACCTGAAACAGTGCTAATGTAAAAAGGTCATTATTTGAAAAGGACTAATAAAATAGTCTAGATAACAGTGTGCCTCATATCAATCCCAAATAAACAGAAAAGCTGGCAGATACTTGATTGATAGAGGTTTAAAAGAAAGATAAATAATAATATGAACCAGTATTTCTGTATTAAGTTTTATCAACTAAAATTTACTACAATTCCTGGTTAAATTAAAAGAGTAATTAAATAAGCTTAGATTTTGATAAGTCACTTAACTTAGTAGTAGACAACATCCTGGAAGATGTTGTAATAGTTCAGTAAAGCACATGTGAAATTTACTAAATATTGACTGACAGATTTCAGTAAGCAGTAATCATTCGGAGTTGACGAATTTGAAAGTGAATTTCCTGTCAACTGTAAGAAAGATACTCGACATGACTCAAGATTCTCATTTGTGCACTAGAACTATGAAAATATTTCTTGCTTATGAAATTTTCCAATAATAAAAAGACCACCTGAATGAAAATAAAGAAAAAGGTAAATTAGTTGCAGGGGATCATCTGATAAACTGAATGCATTCAAATAAAAATTGAACCAAGACAGACAAATGCAAAGAGACTCATCTACAGAAAAAAATAACAGGGTCAAGGTTCCAGAATGATGCACTGGGATTTGGAAGGTTGGATGACTGGAAAAGTTTTACAGCTTCTACTGGACCAGAAGCTAAACCTCAGTTTTTCTTACAACATTGTGGCCACTTCTTGGCTGTGTGAACAGGGCATCTGTGATCAACAGTAAGAAAGTAATTTTTAATTTGGAAATTTTTAATACTGCCTAATAATGAGAATAACCTCCACAGATAAGTTTGCAGGGACAATAATTATGATAATTACTAATGGTCATAAACCCAAGTTTTTTTCAAAAAGTCAGTATATAAACTCTTATATTTTCCTGAATATATCAAAAGATAAAGAGGTGAAACAACATCTTTTGATATAGATTCTCTCAGTGTTACAAACTTCCTTGATTTAAGATGATTTTGAATTAATACGAATTTAAAGCTAAAATAATAGGAAAGCCTTTCTATGTTTGCAGTACTACTGAACTGTAATTTGACTTGGAAACTTATTAGTGAAATTCTTTATTGATGTGCATTTTTTCCTGGTTTGAATTTTAGGTTACTTAAATTTGTAATTGAGGTTCATAATTTGACTTTACACATTTATTCTGTGTCCCACCCCTTCAGTCATAGGTCACTATTCAATGGGATCAGCTCTAAAATGGAACTGCAAGATCACTCTGGTAATATAGTAACCTGGTGGCAAAACAACTAGTTTTTTTCACAGATCATGTAAGGGGATTGTGTAACACATTAGCGCTGAATGTTTTAAAGGTATAGAAAGTGCAAGAGGGCTTAAAAGTGGATACATGGAGGATACTTTAACTTGTGGCTGTTAATGCGGTACAGATGCGACATGAGTTACAGCAATCTTTAGACACACAGCTTTTGGAAACTCACAAGGCAAACCAATAGAGAACTCCTCCCTTGGCTGTCAAAAGTGTATCATTTATTCCCTAAAAACCTGCTGAGAGATAAGACAGTGGGCTAGACAGAATTTTGCTCGTTGTTCACCTTTAACGTGGAAGGTCAAGTTGAACTCACTCCACGCCTCAATGCAAAGGCACCGGCTAGGCACCACATCGAGACAGGGATCCTAACATCTACCAGAACACACAGGATGCCTGCGATACAGATGTGCTTTACAGGATTGCTTGCCAATTCAACACAGAACCCACACATTTTCTGAACTGGGGAAAAAAAGCATCCATTGCTGCTAAAACATAAACCAGTCAAGCTGATAACAGTGGAACAAAAATTACTTACATCAGTATTACAGGAGCGATAACGCTTCCTTTCTCCAAGACAATATTTGCCTCCACCTGAAGGCCTGGAAAAACATATTTTATATGTTGCATGAGATATACTAATGGATTGTTAGTACTAATACAAGTCCAAGAGATATATAATACAAGTCCAAGAGATATATATTACATAAATAAAAATAAAAACACATTCAAGTTTTAAGATGAGATTTTAATAAGAGTTATAGGATTGACTTGCATTGGAGCAGACACAAAACAATAGTGGGTACTTGAAAAATCATCACCCATACAATATTAATTTAGCTTGTGTAAGTTCCAAGCAGTACAGTTTAATTGTATTTTGACCACAGTAACAAAAGTGTTGGTTTTAATTATTTGCTTGTTTTATAAAACTAAAATGAGAAATGCTTAAACAACCTATGTGATACTTCTCTTTTTAATAATCTCATTTTTCTTGAAAACCAGCAAACACCAGTTTTACACTTGGAACCAGCAAAGACTGTATATTCTAGTTCAAGAACTTAGTTCTGATTTTAATTAATCAGTATTAAATCTGAGGAAACTCCAGGGTAAGCAGATTTCTATTAGTGTAAGTAAGACATTGGCTGTTAAATTCCCAAACTGTTCAACCTATCTTCCACAGAGGTCAAATAATGAATTAGACTTATATGGAAGACTAATCAGACATCAGATCTTTGGCTTGCAGTTTGAAAGCAGAAAGGAAAAACACTTTCTGGAGCTTTTATAATAAAAAAATTAAAGGGATTTACAATTAACAATTAACTAAAAATTAAATCAATACTATTTTTCACTCTACAGTATTTAACCAGGAAATAGTATCCTTAATCAACAGGTTTTTTTTTTCCCTAACGCAGACATACCTGCTCCCAAATGCATTTGCTTGTTAAACATTTTGAATTTAATAATTTTCCAAGCCAAATACATGGTGACAGAAGGAAAAAATCTTGAGATAATATTCATGCTCCAAACAAACATTTCACTAGCATTTTAAAATACTGCTGTGAAAAAAATAATGAATTTATTATTCTCTCACTAACATAGTCTGGCATGTTATTGATGAATATAGATAATTTCTGCTTTTGAAACCATTGAGTAAGTCGTGATATTTGCCAGATTTGCTAGTTATTGCTAATATAAACAGGCAAACAGACAACCTTAAGCAGTAGTGATGTGACATTATGGTATCTGTCTTGCAGAGTGCAGTGGAAAGCTGATGGACAGCCTGGCTTGCAAAACATGGATATAAGCAACAAAGAACCTAAGTGTATAGAGAGCAGAAGACAAGAAAAGGAGTGACAAAAGACATAGAATGGATTTTCATAAAAGAAACACAAAACATTTTCAGAAAAAGCAGTCTCAAAAACCAGTACTGGTGATGGAGATAGTGATTATGAGACACGACAAGAAGAGCATACGGAGTAATAAAACTATCCTGCAAAGATCTATAGCTGTTGTGAGGTAATCAGAACAGGCAGAAGCCAAAACAGAAAAGAGCAGTGATTCATCAAGCAAAGAACAGCAATAGAAATAAGCATTCCTCATTTGAGAAGCTTTAGTGACAGAGAGAGGAGCACTTACCTGACAGAATTTCTCTGGAACAGTGCTCAGGACATTGGAAAACAGACAGATTGTAAGACAAGTACAGATACATACAACAGATCAAGCTGTAGAGGGGAAGCTGGACCCTCTTCGGAGAGGGCAAACAGACCAATAGAGAGTAGTGGCAGGGAAAAAAGTTGCTGAATTGTTTTAAGAGTCAGTGGGAATTCACAACCAAAGCATTGGACAAGGCAGAACATAAATGTATTGTACGCAACATAATATTACTACCTATGGTTTGTATGTAAGCAGTTATATGCAAAATTCTGGAAATATTGTGTTGTTTGGGGGGGTTTTTAATAAGTAACTGGCAATTGTTATTTTATATCTGAGACAAGCATTAAAGGAAATATGCCCTAAAAAAGAAATCTACCCAAGGCACAATTTAAATATATTTTGATTAACAACAAGTTGCATAAAGAAAACCATTCTGGTTACTGCTAAATATAAATCCAGCTATCTTTACAGTACATAAGATACATTAAAAATGTTAAAAGTATGTCTAGTGAACTTCTCCTGTTTAAGTGTTTCTGTCTGCTATTTTGAAGACAAATGTTGGCAAACTAGCAAAACATTTTTACAGATAGCATGTGAAACCACAGTTTGAATAATTTCCAAATGTGTCTTTTTGTTGGCTCCGGCTTACTTTAGCTACTTACGCTGGACTGTCACAGTGTCTTATAGATGAAGAGACTCCTCCCCCGCAGGTCCTGCTGCACTCGCCCCATATTGACCACGGACCCCAGCCCCCATCTATGCTCTGGGGCCAAGTGCCAAAAGGTACGCACTCTCCCTGATAACACCACTGAAAAGATTTCACAAAAAAACCATAAAATTAGCTTGCAGGCTGACAGAGTTATCAGGACAGAAAAATATAAGGATCAGACAATGACCAATTATAGGCATTAGCATTCCCTGTATAGATAACAAGACCAGTATTTTACTTTTTCTAGCCATGTTTAGACATTGGTGAGGGTGTGTGTGATTTGTTAAATGTCTCCACTAAGTCTTGAATTATAGGTCCCTAACACACACCAGAAGTATTTTTTATTTCATCAGCCTCCTTAATGTTTCACAATTAAGGGACTACAAGTTGCTTACATTCTTTTAAACACTAAGATTCATTTCCAAGCCTGGTTTGGTAAAAGACCCTCCACTTATGATTCATGTAGGGCCTTCATTACAGAAAATGAAAAATTGCCCTGATGGTATTTTTAAGGAAGTATTTCTTTTTATAAAAGAAAATCTGGACAACATTACAATGAAAGAAGAATTTGTTGCAGTATTTCATTTATACTAACAGTTACTACAGACATAATAAAAGTACTGCTGAAGCATTAGACATGGTACAGAAACTCATTATATAATAGTTACTGGCCACTTGCTTGGGGCAGAATGAACATGTGTACTCCATTCAAGTAAACGCTTAAACTTTGCAATATTGTTATTTAAATCAGAAATACAAAATGACAGACAATTCGCACAAATTATTAATGATTAAAACAAGTTTATAATTTCTTTTATCAGAAACCTTTTCTAAACCATTCAGAAATAATCCTGGAGCCCATAGTTTGATCCACATTCTGGTATTTACTGTATCACTGAGAATATGAAGCAGCTCAATTAGATAGCCTTTCCTACTATTACAGGCTTAGGTGACAGAGCAGACAATGGACACAGGTCTACCATGACCTAAATCTGCAGATTTCACTTCAAAATGTGGGCAACTGCTGTTTTTGAACTCCCTTGAATTTCTGTAACAGATACAGTATTGACACTTACCAAAAAGAAATATAGACAACTTCTGTGTCCAAAACTAGCCATATGAATTTGACCCAACACACTGAGACATGCACAGAAGACATGGACTGATAGACATATCCCTGTCCACCTATAAGCACTACTGGAAGACTCAGTCTTAACTTCAGAGTAATACATACAGCAAAGCCAAGCTTTCTCTTCTCTTAAGTCCTAAGGCTCACCTAAATCCTTAGTCCCAGCAATCTGGGACATGTGTAAACAAGTAAATACTGCTGAATGCAGAATGACCTGAATTGCTCTAGATTTTTCTGAAAGCAACCAAAAAGAAAATTTAAACTTCACTCATTATTAAAAGGAATCTGATATGAACCAGGACTGTACAAAGTGTTAGTTAAAAAAATTAATTTAAAAATCCTTGGTTTTTTAATTAGAAATTTAATTTTGAATAAACAGTACTTCGAGATTGTCAAATGTGTCAGAGTCTAAGTGTGTAACCCTCAAAGATGTACAATGAAATGATATATTGGTATTAAAACTTGTGGTTTATCATCAACAAAATCACCTAGATACAACCTAGTTTTGCACATGAACACATGGCACCATTTAACATAACCTTTCCTTATTATATTAATTCCTTGCTATTTCCACATTAATAACTGAAACCTGTAACATTATTCTTCTAGATACATTCATTCTTGTTTTTTCTCTCTAAATATTGTTATCTTCCATGGACTCTTTTTTCTCTGTCTATGTTGTAATACGTGTTGTACCTGTTTTACAACACAGCTGTTACAATCCAGAACATTTCTGTTTATAAGCCTCATATTCAAACAGTTAGAGACAAAAAAATGAAGCATTAATGTGTCTACTCAAAATACAGAGCTGATTATTTTACATCTCAAGCTGACTCTTTCTACCAGTTCTGGCTGGGACAGAGCTCCCCTCATAGCAGCCCATATCATGCTGCATTTTAGGTTTGTGACCAGTGTGGATCACATTTTGGTGCTTTAGCTACTGCAGAACACTTCTTGTGTAAAATCAGGACTTTCTCAGTTTCTCAACCTGTCACCAAAATGCACAGGCTGGGGGTGAGCAAGAGCTTGGGAGGGGACAAAGCCAGGACAGCTGACCCCCACTGACCACAGGAATATCCCATACCCTGTAACACCATTCTCAGTAGTAAAGCTGGGGTAGGGGATAGTGTTTTCAAAGTGGCCACTGCTCAGAGTCTAGCTGGGCAACAGTCTGCTGGGGGTAGGTAGTGATTCTCTTCCATCTCTTGTTTGTTTTGTATCTTTTACCTTTCACTTAAGTTAATCATCTTTTGCCCTTCGGATTCTCTCCCTCATTCTTTGGGGCAGGGCAGGGTGAGTAAGCAATCCACTGGGTGGGCACTTAGCTGCTGGATGGGGTCAACCCAGCACATCATTCTTCAGGACAAAACTCAAAGGTTTCATGAACTTGTACTGAGGAAATTATGGTTTATTCTTCTTGGAGTTCTAAATTTACAGAGTCAGTCAGGAACTCTCAGAGGACTGTACCCTTCATATGCAGTTTCTCTTAAATCTAGAGTATTATTGAATGTCTGCATAACACAAGTCATGCCATATAGTGAGTGAACTCACATTTTTAGGTAGTATAGGTGTATCCAAATGGCACAGTGTTTTGCAATACCTCTAGTGACACAATTATGATGGAGAATAAAGTATTTATGTGAGCTAAATGAGTGCCTAAAATCATCTGGTTTTCTTCTCTTCATAGTGATAAATTAATAGAAATTTTATTGACTAAATACGAAAATCTCCTTGTAGCAATCTATTAGAGATGCCACACAAGTACATGAACAGACATTTAATGCTAAAGTCAAAACCTAAAAATGAAAATGCTTCTAAGAGTAAAAATGTAAGCTACTAATTTAATTAAAGTTACATTATATACATTACACACATATCAAGATCCAAGCTAAGAAATGCAAGACACTCAGAGTTAAAGTTAAACCCATAAGAATATCACATATAAAACTGAATATGTAAACCATCCTAATTCTATACTATTAGAACTACAGAGACAATAGGCAGGTGCAATTTACTTGCTTTATTTTTCCAAAGCTGTACAAAATCCCTACGGTGTATAATTTTCTCTGTCATGCAAACCTTGTCTTCCACATTCCCATGTTCCCCTGTAAAACCTCCCTAAATGCCGGGTTTTCTCTTCTACTGAAGTTAAATCTGAGGAGTTACTGCTCATTTCTGTGTCTCTTCTTGATTTCCTAGTAAAAATTTATCTTTCACTAGAAACCAGTGATGCATAGAATCTCTGTCAGAGTAATCAAAAATGACAAAAATCTTCATTATTTCTAATGGGACTGCAGAAATATGCTTCCTCCACAAATGACAGCATCCTCATCTGCTATAAGAGGTAAGGACTATTGAGTAATCACCACACGAAGAAAGAGGAGGAGGTGACAGCTATTTTAACAGAACAGTTCTTCATGGAAGGTTTAGAACTGAAATAACAATACTTCTCCAACACTGAAAGAATAATTTTCCCCTAGTTCAACAGAAAGACGATGAAGATGCATTCAAATACATATAAAATATGGAAATCCTCTGTGAATAATGTAAGCAGTCTGAAATTTTTCTTAGAGAGGTGACTAACAGAAATAAAATATGATATTGTGGCACATTAGAGATCATTTTTATATGAGTATTAGCTGTTTTACAGAATTAAAACTTACAACAGTATGATTTTAGAAAAATCACACACCAAATACTCTAATATTGAGGAAAATAGATTTCATATTTTGTATGAGGAAGAAAAATATTAGTGTCAATTTAAATTTTAGCAACTAATTTTCAATCATTGATTCTACAGTTATTTCGCAAGAAAACTTAATACTCAATAATAACTTACATGTATCTTATGTTAATATCCAATGATAAGTTAAATCATCCCACAATGTAGCTATGTAAACTATCCTTTTGGCACTTTTTTTTCACTTTTTGCATATTTGCCCCTCATTTACATCCCTAGTATGGATATAATCTATGATCTAAGAAAAGGGTTACTTTTTTATTAATTTAAATTAATACACAACATAGACATTCCTATCAGTTTTGTCTTATTGTTTTATATGCATAATTTCTTCATCAGCGTAATTTTTAAAATCAATCAGTTAGTTTACCTTCTCAAACTTCTCTCTGGGGTATACCAGAGAGAAACTTCATGCATATTTAAAATTCTTATCACAAATTAGGAAAAAGTGTACCTTTTTGAACCCAGCTGATATGTAAAACCCTTCACCAAAGCATGAACATGTTAAAGCTTCAAAACAGAACAGATTTAACAGTTCCATCAGCAGCAAGAAACCACTCTATTCTCTTTCCCTGTATGCAGAAAACAGCTGAGCAACTCTTATGGAAAACACTCTAAAAACCCTCAAGGGTAGGCAGACATCTACCATGGAAAATTTCAACCCAAAGGGTTAAAAGCTTGGCAGGTTCATATAAGCAACTGAAAAAAAGGTTTTATAATGGAAAGTTAGGCTATTTTAATTGTAGAAATCCTTCCACATTCTGCCAATAAGATATTAATGTACTTTGCATCAAATTATGCTTTGATTTTTTCATTACACATACTTTACATAAGTAAATATCCAAATATGATTAAATACTCTGAGATCTTGTTAAGTATTTAGAGCTGGCAATGTAACTTATTATATATTTGGCCATAGTCCAGCAAAATAGGGCTTAACTTGGTTGTGGCCTTTAGGCATGACTATAATACAAATGTAACAATAATAACAACAATAACAAGGAGTTACAGCATTGTAAGCTATTTATTTCACCTTATTCTTTGGTAAAAAGAATGACATATTTGGAAAGACCTCATGTTTTCTGGTTTATTGCTACCAGGAACTATTAATTCACAGGAACCTTTGTGGATGCAGTCTATAGACACAATTCTCTGCTGTTAACAGACATCTTTGGTTAACAGGTTTATCTTTGTAAAATGGCATGGATTCTCCCATTTCCCTCTAAAATATAACAATGGAACAAGATACTGATGACTGGAAAAAGATGTTCAGTAGAGAGCAAACATTAAAGCCTCTTGACAAGTGGACAGATCAGCAGTGTCTAAAAGGATCTCAACTTGTAGTCTCATGGTTTAAAAAACATAAATTGAGGTAAATTGCTCTTTTTCATTGATGAAGAGGGATGGTTCCAAAATTAACCTAGACTCTGGATTTAAGAGCAGGGCTTCTAACATTTTCTATTACTCTAATATAAGGTAACATTTTTGGGACTATGTGAAGGTCTCTCTATTTTTATTGGCTAATTCTAATTACTCTATTTTTTAAAATGTCCAGTTCAATAAATTCATTTAACATGGTTTATCAATATTTCCAAACTCAGCATGGAAAAGCCATCAGAAAGATACTAGGTCATGGACCCTGAATGAAGTTGTCAACACGTATTAATAAACTGTGACAGCTGCCCAAAAAGCTTTCATTCTTGTTGTTTAAACATCAGATTGCAAGTGAAAATGCACTGTTATCTTAGTTGAAACCAGCTCAGCTCGCATGGCAAAAGTCAGAATGAGAATAGATGTCAGTGGTCATTGTCAGGAAAAAAATACAGTCTGGATCAGTAAATCTCATTAAGAGACGCAGCAACTCTCAGACAGATACTGGAAATTGTTTAACAAAAGAAGGTCTCTTCACTTTGTACAAACCTGCATAAAACACATTATCTTGAAAACAGGTACGTAGAATGCACTTTCTATTCCCCACTACATATCTTGTAAATTAATTAAAATATTTTTCTCTCATCTTTAAGATCTGTATAGAAATTGCCTTGTAACTGAAAAACAGACTTCCAATATTCTTGTCTGAAACTACTGATAAACAGAGATTGTTTTAAAATCAGAATTCTCGTGTTCAGACAGATATTGTAGTGCTAAACTTATCTATTGCAACACTGACTTCCTGTACTGTTAGGTAGAAGAGTTTATCCGACTGTACATTAAAGTCCTATAAAGTTAAACATTTATGCAAGCATAACTGAATAATAAAAGAATAATTCAAAGTCAAAATAGAAAGGTCAGTGGAAAATACAGGCTTTTATAAAACCCTTTTATGGGGTCAT
The DNA here is from genome assembly GCA_013397565.1 of Ptilonorhynchus violaceus. Taxonomy (NCBI): domain Eukaryota; kingdom Metazoa; phylum Chordata; class Aves; order Passeriformes; family Ptilonorhynchidae; genus Ptilonorhynchus; species Ptilonorhynchus violaceus. The sequence continues at coordinate 62,427 of VZRJ01001417.1, read as the reverse complement.
CATTTTTTCTGTACACTTGTATTATTCAGCTTATTTCTGAAAAAATAAAGATTTTTTTACCTTCTAACAAAATGACATAGTTCAGGCTCTAGATTTATGTTACACATATTCAAAGTCCATGGCAGATCTAAAGCTGTAACAATCCTTCATGGAAGAGTGGTATAAAATCTAATAAATATTAAACTAAAAGAGTTTTTACAAAAAAAATTACTCAAAAAGTATACAGAGGAAATATAACATGTTTTGGGGTTGTTTTTTGATCCAGGCTATAGAGAGGATAAATATTTTACTAAATTACACACATAAAATAATTGTGAAATAATTCTGTAGGACACTTTCATTAGGATGCACATGTATTCTGAAATACTAACTTTTTGTTTGAACTGTTTTAGTTGCTGTGAAATACTTTTATTTTCTAGTTCTTTCTTCTTGTAGTCTTTGAACAATAAATTGCTTCTTCAAACAATAAATTGTTTGTACCTACCCCCTTTTCAATGCTCCCTGTTTGGCAAAGAGTACCTTCTGCTGCTGGAATGCTGTTGGTAACACAGCGGTTGCTTTTGCTGAGGCACCAGAGCTCTCTACACACTTCCTAGGAAAGAAGGCAGAAGCAAGTTGATCAGAATAAAAGTCTAAAATTTCTTCCAGTCCTCATACAGACATGTATACACAAATTTGTTTTCAGCTGAGAAAATTATGACGTGGGCTGGAGAGAGAAATCTATAGATGGCTATGATGGCAGCAATTTTGAAGCCACTATATTTCGCCTAAGAATATTCTCCCCCAAAAAAATTCTGGAAGCACCAAATTTAGACAAGAATGTGTTTTTCACACTTGCCATGCAAGTAATGTTTTCTAATTGCCTTTTCTCTTGATTTGTGCTAATACTGGGCTTAGTATATTTTAGTGTTGTTATAGAAGTAGTCTTCAGATGCACTGTAGTTTTTCCATTACGGTTGTTATCTGCCTCAAAATTACCTGCCAAAAAGGATATAATTAATTTTGAAATATGAAACAGCAAAAATTACTTTTCTTTCCTTTTGGTAAAACCAATGGTTTCAAGCTCAGACTAGCCGCACTCCTCTTCTGCAACATTTGAAGAAGCAGCGCATGTATAGTTAGAACTAATTGACCTACGTACTAAAATACTTCCTTTAGGCTTTTTAGAATTGCAGCTGCTCCTTCATAAATTATTTAGCCCATCCTATTTCCCTACGTTGTCAGTGTTAAACAAATTGAGATTTTGAAATAATCTTTTTTTTTCCTACTGTATTTTCTCATCTGGTTTTGCCCATTTACTAACTTAAATTAAGCCAGTTCTGTTGATACTGGAGATCCATTGTTAAAACTAGCTAAGGGTTGAAATTCATAATGTGGGCATGATCCAAAGCTGGCTGAACACTGGAAATCTTCACAGTTGCTTCAGTTGCCCTTGGATTCAGCTACGTACGCACAACACAATCAGGAGTGATTTGCTTTTACAGTAAATTACTTACATAATAATCCTGTGGATCTGTGAGAGAGTTCACAACTTCCTTATACATATTTTATATTTTTAAATACTTTTTAAAATTTGGAATAGAACATGATGTTTAAAATGATCTTATGATAATCCTTACTGTTTCATTTTATTTAACTGCTGCCTGAAATAATACCCTACAAAAAATCCTTGTATAGATGCTATGGCTGAAACTTGAAAGAAAAAGAAAAAGGGAAAGACAGAGTGAATAAATTAAAGTTATTATCCAGTCCCCTCCAAATTCATTGTTTCTCTGAGGTAATGAATGAGTATCTGGTACCTATACACACTATATGATGTGTTATATACCCATCAACAGGAACAACTGTTATGTTTTACCCCGAGATTCCTGTTTCTTGCATTGTACTGCATATACAAATTGATTTATTTATACATTACTCACTAGCAGCTGCAGCAACAGTTTAACAGTAGAATCTTTTCTTGAAAAATGCAAAGTTCTTTACCAGGTTTTAAATCAGCTGGTGCCATTCTCGCAGGATTGTTAATACAGTGTATTTAGTTTCATGACTGGCAGAAGCTGGGTATCTTTCTTATAATCCATTAAAAAAAATCAACTATACAAATGGTCTGAAATTATATGGAATGAGCACTGATGTTTCCTGGAGTTTCCATCCACTTTTTGATAATTAGGCCTAAGTTAGTTCATCCTGTTTAGTGTCTGGCTCTGGAAAACTTAAACCAAATTGTTAAGCCTCTTTTAGGAGAAATACTGCCACTTGTAAAAGTATACCTTAAATCTCTGAACAAAACACTACTTTTTGTCACTCAGCTGAAAAATCTTCAGCTTAAGATACACATAAATAAATACATTAATTAAAATAAAGCAAGAGGGAAGTAACAGAAGCTACGTCACAAAGGTTCTTGAAAAATACAACTAGATTACAAATTTCACAGGCACTAAGGTGCCAAAATTCAACACTAAATCAATTTCACATCAAAATTGAGCATGAATCCAAACTTCAATATAGTATGGATTTCAAAGTCAAAAACCTAAAATGAATCCTTTTCAGACACAGTATGAGGTTCTCCTGTCATAATCCTGCCTTATTTACTTTAACCTTTAATTTACTTCCGCATTTTATTGAACAAAATTGGTGTCATTTACTTGCTCATGCTTCATGTGTGGTTTACATTGCCAAATAGTAATTAAAATTGTCAGACTGTGACAGTTCTATTTGTGACCTTCTATTTATTTTAGATCTGACCAAGATAAAATGTCAAAAGTAACAGCTGTTCTGACTTTGTGGAGTTTGCTTCAATGTTCTGAAAAGCAAAACATTCAATTGCATTAAGAAACAAAGATTTCCAACGTTCTGATATGGACAAAAGCAAAAATCAGGTCTGGATAGCAGTCTGGAGTTTCAAGACATCTATGTTTCAGGATGAATTGAATCCAGAATTCTGTTTATTGTTCCAGAGTTTATGTGCAGAATTCCACTTCTGATACGCCTAAACAAGTATACCTTCTATATATTATCATATAAGTGGAAGTAATAATTAACACATCGTTTTGCCAGCCTAACATATCTAAATATGTTAAATAGGAGCATTTAACAACTTCCTTTCAATAGGATTGTTTCTTTTCTATATTCAGGCTTATCTGGTGCACAGACTCCTCCAAATTCACTTATCTAATACAAGCCTGACATTTTAATTCCAAAAACGAGATAACCATCTCAAACACTGTGAATTAATTAATACAGCACTCCAAAACTATTTTAGTCATTTATCTGTTTACAGGAAGATTCCAAGCATGTCAACTCACCTCCCTACTTCACAAAATGACAAAAATATTTATTCCTGAATTGCTTTGAAAAGCAGTATATCAAAACTAGATATTATTACTGACAGAGTCTGATAGCCCTTTTCAAGACCTTAATTTCAGCAGGAATTTGCCTCAGTAAATCCCTAAAGACAAAATGATAGTAGCGTAAAATTTCTATGGGCTTTATCATACTATTGAGAAAAAACCTCACTTAAATCAGAAAGGAGTCCTATTTGAGACAGATATACAATATCCTAAAATCAAAAGAATATTTCCTCAGAGAAAAACTATTCAAAGTACAAAAGAGTCACAAAAATGACAAAATGTATCCATTTGCAGATGTAATTTATATTAAACCCAAGAAATTAAAGGGGTTTCATAATTTCTTTCAAACATGGCTATACTTATTTAAGATATTGTTTCTTTTTCCCTGCTGTACTGCATTTAAAAGAAAAAGTAGAATCTGAAGTATATTCTCCATCACCCTGTACATGAAATGAAAAATATCACTAATAGTCATTTAAAAACAAACAAGATACCTAAAAAGAAGTAAAAAGTCCATCTGTGCTGTTACTTGATTAAATGAAAATGGAATCATAGCAGATACTACCATGGCTATGTCTTCTTCATTTTCAACTGACCTTGGAAAGTTAAACAAAGTTCTGACTAAGGCTCATAAAGCTTTCTGTTCTCCAGCTCAACCTCACAAACCCTATACCTGGTACTACATTAGTCTCATAGTTATTGATTTGAGCTATTTCCTTACTACCACCATTATCTGTAACATCTCTAATCAACAGTTTTTAATAAGCCTGCCTTAAAAACATATGAGAAACTGCCCAAGAAAAGTCAGGCCCAAAATCACTAATAGAAAGTATACTGCTTTTTTTTTTCACACATTCAAACACACAAGCACACACACTCACCCACCCACACCCACCCACCAATGGGTGATCCCTTCAGGGTAGTCCTTTCTTCAATGGAGGATGAAGATAACGTATCTCTTGCCAATATTATATTTGTTTGAATAATTTAATGAAACTAAGAGAAAGAAGCATGATCTGAAAATTAATAAATGACCTCAAAGTCAGTCTCCAAATGTGTGGATTTAGTAATTACTAATCTGAACAGCAAACCGAGGGAAAGTTTTAAAAATCCAGGAAACATAAACTGAAGCTGAGGCCTTTCACAAGATCAAGACAAGATAGATGACAACCTGTAACGGTGTATCTTAGGGCTCCATGACTTCAGTTTGGAATTCGGATGCTTGTATTTGCAGTAAATTAAACAAAGCTGAACCCATCTAGAGAAAAAAACACAGCAAATCAAATTACCTTCTTTTTGCCTAAGTGTTATAAATGATGGAGCCTCTTTCTGTTGCATCATGCAGACTTATATATAGGCATTTCAAGTTATGTAACATCTAAGCATCCTATATCATAATCATCATAAATGGTTACAATACAGCACAATGACAACTCAGTAAGATGAGCAAAGATCAAATTGCTGTGCTGTTCTTAATGTTTTCAAAACTAATGAAAGCTTCCAACAAATGTTAGCAGTTCAGCCCATAAAATTAAAAAAATAAGATGAGCATATTGACAAGGCATATTAAATTATGATAATTCAGGAGGTTCACCTTTTGTTCATAAAATTTTAAAATTCTAATTAGGTTTGTATGTTACTTCACCACATTTAATCTATAATATGCTGCACCTCTTGATGAGCATTTGCTAAAACAGAGCATAAAAATAATTAGCTTGAATTGCAATTTACAATTCAGACCTGAAAATCATCAACATAGAGTATTTTCAGACAGATCGCTGAAATGCAGCCAACAACATGACTCAAACTAGAAGATCCTAATTAGGGAGTGAACTTCAGAAGGTTCAAAATTTTGTTCAGATAAGCACCCAAAAGTTACCATTTTCGTGCTTCACTACCAAATGCTCATGAAGTGGTGCAGCATGTTATGAATCACAACATGCCAAAAGGATGTGAAATAGAATACAAAGCTTAAGTCGTACCTTTGTATTATGTTACCAACATTCTTTCCTAAATATTGGGTGCTTATGTGAACCTTAGGGAAACTAAAGGAACCCTACGAGGTCAATCACCTCCAAGTACCATCTTCCCTTTCAAACCCATGCAACCTATCCATCTTTATTCAAACAACATTCTGGTATCTGGAACTCCATTATTGCTTCTACGATCATCTAATGCACTCCTCCTGTTTTGATCACCAGCTTCTCCTTCCACCTTTTCAACAGCTTTCGTAACGTGCAGGCACATTGGTGTTAATATCTGTGTCTCTAAGAGAGAGAAAGAGAAAAACAAAGAGAGGACGGGAAAGAGAACGGGGTTTGGAGACAAGACAGTCCTAAGAAAAAAAAAGGGGACTACAGGAACTTGTTCGAAAAAGGATGCAAAACTACTTTAGACTTCAGAAAGAGGAAAACTTCTGGGATTTCCCTTGGCTATTCACATAATAAACTTAGAAAAAAGAGGGAACAAAATTAATTTAATTACAACATAATCCCCTAAGTCCTTATACAAGAAAAGCTTGAAACTTTAATCATTTGAAACACCAAAGGCCTGCTCAATAGTGATGAGAGTTTTTTCAACTGACCGGCCAGAACTTATGAAGCAAAAAAAAAAAAAAAATTAAAGCTTGATAAAAATCACAGACTATAATACCAGGATTTTCAACTCCTCTCTTTGCTTACAGATACTTTTAACATCACTTTGTGAGCAATGCAATATAAATCTATCTGATCAAACTGCCTAAGCTCAGCTAAAATACAACAAGTATAAAGCAACTTAGTCATGGTATGATATATGAAGCTGGGGTCAAAAAAGGTACTTTACAGTGATTATTATGTCCAGAGTCAACTGTATGATCCTAGTCATAGTATCAACAAAACAACAAGGGAACAAAAGGAAACCAGTAGCTTTGGTGAAAAGATACACCAGTGGCTTCTCTGCCTTTCCTTGTGAAAAATCACCTTGTGAATTTTCCTTGTGAAAATTCACCTTGTGAAAAAGCTTGCAGAATCTGCTTCTACCTTCCCATAAAACCCCTACATCAAGCCTAATACTACTGCTCTTTATTTAACTGGAGTAAACCGCATCAGTATTTCATGAGAAAAGTGACAATTTAATTCACAAATGTTAAAATTTGTATCACCTGCTTACAAGCATCAATTGCAATTCAAGCTATTTTGCCCTAGTGGAAATATTGTAGAACCATTGTGTATAGTATTGTGTTTATTCTCCTGGCTTTGAAGGTCAGCTGACCAATGCTGGTGGAAATGCATAAAATGCAAAAAAAGTATACCAAATAATTGTAAGCTACTACCTCTGAAACCCTGCTGCTAGCAGCCAGCAGCTTCACAGATCGTAAAATGCAACACAGCAATATCAACCATATGCATAAAGTATTAACTGCTTTTAAAATGTCTGAGGTTTTAGCCTCTGTCCTAAGAAAGTAGGGACCAGCTCTAAAGTAAAGCATTATTTTGAACCACAAAATCAGTAAGTTACGGTCGAGCAATTTCCAGGTATTATTTACTCTCGTAAAGCGGAGAAATTGAAAGTCAAGACTGGAATTATTTACTGAGTTAACCCAGAGACAGCCAACAGCCAGCTGTTACCAGGCAGATGATCAAAGGATGAGGAGGTAAGAAGTCAATGAAAAAGTTCTCCTTTACAATCATCTAAACCAAAGAACTGAAAGAGGTTCTGAACTACCAGTGGAACTAACACACAAACAGAGCAAAGAACTGAGACACATTTGACAATCAGCAGAAGAAAATTCACACTGCCTCATCCTAGAAGATAAAGCATATCCAGCAGTTACACAACTGAAGAGGAGCTAGCACTGTTTCTAACAACCTCAACATCTTCCGCTGCAGTGAATCCAATAAGATACCTGAAAGCACATATTGCCTTTAGGAAAAAGCTTTGCTCAGTATTACATGGTGAAATTTCCACTATTAGAATTTGGCTCACTTTAACTCATAAATTTAATGTTCTCCTGAATGTGAAAAGATACCCTAAAAATGAAATATTTTAGATAGCTTGAGACATTGCCTTTTACTTTGTTATTTAAAGTATCTATTTCTTCACCTTGATTTTGTAAAATTGTCCCTGTATCAGAAGGGATATAGTATAGTATATAGAACAGCATAGTATAGTATGGAGAACAATGCACATGTAACATTAGAAGGATCACTGTCTACTTGCTAACATATAGCTTTATTTTTTTGGCTCAAAGAGCTAAAGCATCACTTTGAATTCTTGTCTCACTTCATGTGCTAAACAAGACAGAGAAATCTGACCAATAGCTACAATGCTTTTGCTAATGGAGGTCTGTCCAAATGTAACTCAACAGTTTAATTAGGTATAGTCCTTAAAATAGCACCAAAACAACTATTGAAGAGCTCCTTTTTATGCCAAATTGTTCCCTTGTCAGTAAACAAACACACAGAAAACCAGAAACTTGCAGTGCCCTTAGTAATTGAGTTCTGATCCTATACTTGGTCAACACCTCTCCATGTATTTAACTTCAAGTTCCTAAGTAGGAACAGTTTCAACTTCAACTGTGCCAAATTAATTGCATAATTAGGGCATGACCTATGAACAAAAGCAACAAACAGTTTAACTAAACATCCAGAGGGAATGGATGAGGAAATATGGGAGAAAAGGCAAGGAACATAAATTAACATTCAAGTTACACGGTTGAAAGAGGTAATTTTTCTAAAGGTTAGTAACATCATGGCAGAATTGCTAAGCAGAAAGAATGTGAAGATTTTCCAAGTTACTTTAAAAATGCCAATTATATCAAAAGGTACATCACAGCCCAAAGGAGACTTGTAGATATTTTGCCATTGATTTGAGAGTTCAACTGTTTCTCTTGTCATGTCTTGCCATCAAAAAGCAGTAAAGAACACGAGCAACAGAAAAAGGCAAGCAACTTTCTCTGAGGTTTTTCTTTGATTTGGAATTTATTTCCTTCTGGGTCACTAAGCCCCATGTTGGAAAATCTGCTCTACACATTTTTTTACTAGATGTTTCAAATAAAAAGGGCTAAAAGAAGTGCTAGAAAGGAGTTAGTATATGAACTACATTCACTGTTACTTAGGGATTTTGTTGCTATGTTTTTCCATCCATAGTTGCACATGAAAAGATAGATCCATGAACTATTAATGGCATCTTCATGTGAATAGTACACCGAAAAGAAATATCCAAAGCACTGACTGCTTACTTTTGATAAGAGAGCTGAGCATTCAATTCAGTTTGTCCTGGGATTTAGATCTAGTTTCACTACTCCGTCCTAAAACACTTCCATATACAAATAAGTCTTTCTTAAGTAGATATTTTTCATCTGCACTACAATCTCCCAAAGGTTGCTCCCCCACCCCCGTCAAAAGTATCAGTTCAAATCTCTAAAATAATAATCACATTTGCAGAGCACTATGGCCATGGCAGATAACATTTTTAAATACAGATACTATTTTAAACGCATATTATTTCTTAGAGTGGATATTACCAGGTTTCTACAATAACTTATTTATTAAGATATGCAGTTTGAATCCTATGATCAAAAAACAGGGTGGTTTTTGTCTGAGACACTTGGACGTTATGTTCATATCAACGGCACACGGATGGAACACAATAACGTATATCAACTCAGAGGTCTGGTAATGAAGACATAGCTTCACTTCATGAAGACATGGCCTCAATTCAGTGTTTACCTCTTTTTGGTAACTCTAAGGGAATCCCAAAAAGAAAGCCTTTAAAAAAAAAAAAAAAGAAAGCAGAAGGCAAAAAGCCAAGATTACCTACACATCTTCATTACTTCCAATTATTTCTGCTTTAGAAACTGGTTTAAGAAAGAAAGTGTACTGTGCAGCAGGATCATCACAACAGTGGTTACACAGTTTAACAGTGTATAAAAAACTCCTACATATATGTGGAAAAACCAAGCTTTGCACATTCTGAACCTTCCAGTTTAATTCAAAATGCAATATATCTCCAAAGACCATGCTATAAATCACAGATTAAATACCTACAGATTTCCTTAGTCTGCAAATAAAAGATTGTGGTGAAAATTTGTAAGAAAAAAAGAAAATTAAAAAAAGGTATGACTTAGATGAAGAGACAGAAAATAGGGCTGTTAAAGAATAGTGATGGGAAGTGAGAATTTAAAGAGGCACAATAAGGGCCAAAAGAGGTGTGACGAGGAATCAGAAGACCCAGAGAGCTAGTCAGCCAGCTACATAGCTCTTAGATCCTTTGCAAAATGCAATCTGCCAAAGAGGCATCCCAAAAATAGTACTGTATTTATCACCCCAGAGATATTAAAAATGGAATTTATTTGTATTACTTCACTGTTTTATTTGAATAATCTAAAAATTAATAATTATTAAAACTTCTTACTCTTAAACTGTGAGATACATTCTCAAGTTTTACTTCATGTGGTCTCAGCTGATTATTTCATAACAAGCACAGCAGAATGCACCCTTTAACCACATACTTTGGGCTGGAAGACTTTAAGTAAATATTTGTAACACAATGACCTACATGAGCAGGTTTTTATTTCTACTGTAAATTTATTTACTTTAATTACTGCACACTGGTACTTGCAGCCAAATCTTTGCTAGTACTTTGCTACTCAGTATTCTATTCAGCTATCTAGTTTCATGTTTGTCTGTTCGCAGAACCATAATTCATCTTTCCAAAAACATATCTGAATAATGTGAGATGCAATAAACTCAGTGTCAGGGCTAAAGTAAAAAACAACCAAAACAAACAGGAAAATAAAATCAGATCTGGCAAATCAATACAAGTACAAAAGTAACTTCAAAATGTAGCTTTATATGGAAAGGTTAAAGCCAACACGACAAACTTTATGTTTCAAAATTAATTCAACATACACCTGATCTCAACTGAAATCGGGGAAAATTCTCTATTACACTTTACAAGGATCAGGATCAAGTGTTCTGGGCTCTTTTTTCCCTCTAATTAAAGAACATCTTCCCCGGTTCATTGTTACTCACATTTTAGTGTACAGTACACACAAATGACTCAGGCAAAAGATGCAGCATAAGGATTAAAACGAACCCTTTGCTTACACACGATGGTACCATACACGCTATTGGAAATCTGTAACCCACTACTACAACTAACTAAAGATTTATGTTATAAAGGAATATATACAAATGACTAAGCAGAACACTCAGCATAAGGATTAAGACTTCTTACCCCATATTTACATTGGCGGGATGTTGCTCCATACTGGAAGCGACACTGTTCATCAGCATCATACACCTGACCTGGGGCCACAGCTGGATAAAGAAAGTCACGCTTGGGAGGCTCATTATCAAGGCAAGTACCACGGCCCGAACTGTTCAACATAAAGGACCAAATCAATTAGGAATTCTACTGACTGCAAATCACAGTAATGATATTACGTATCTAGTTCTTACTTTTAACAGCACTGGGTGTGAAACAAATATGATTGCAACAGACAAACAGTAAGAAGGTACACCCATATTAACAAGAGAAAATATTTAGAGGGAATTAAGAAATTAAAATAATTTTTCATCATTATTATTTTTAAAATGCTTATTTTAAATTGTGAAATAATTTCATATATTATCCTTTTTAAAAGTGTGATAATTTCTGAGCCACACAAGACTGATTTTCATTTTTGGTTTAGGATTCCTATTTGTTTTCATAGAAGAACAGCTACATTTGGTCATAGAATGAAAAATAAACAAATAAAGCAAATAGAAGAAATTCAGTTGACAATTTGCAATGACCCTTCTGATCCTTCAAACAGCTAAGTATAATCTTACAGATATGAGCAGCTCGATTGGTTTATGTAAAACTAAAACACATTTAAGTTTCAACATGACGAAATGTTTATAGAATCAGGACCTTAACATGCAAGCTTTTCTTCCTTTTGAGTGAAGAAAATGGTTACAGTGGTAAAAATTCTGCAGGACCTTCAAATTTACCCATACTAGGGTGAGTGAAAAAATTTGTCTGGGTCCAAGATCTCTTCTCTTATATTAATATTTAGTCTCAAAAATTTCATGTTAGAACCAAGATAATCATCTTTGAAAACTTCAATATTTTCTTCTTTTTATATTCACTGTTTTGTTCAGTGGTTGATGGTTTTTTTCCAAAATATGCCCATATTCAACCACAATATTTTAGTGTAGTGGAATAAATAACAAAGAAAGCCAAAAGCAGACAGAGTTCTGTTTAGAAAACTTTGTACTTTGCTAAATATAATTATTCAGTTTTATTGGGTCAGTGTGCATAAAAGAGGACAGATGCTTTTTTACTTTCATTTCACATGTGAATAAGTGAGGATTTTCAAAGAATTCTTATGCCAACACTTAAAAATTTTTTTCCGACATTCCTACCAATTTTGCCAGCACTTATGTTCTGTTTTTTTCCAAATCTTTTCCATGCATCTTGCCAAAGGAACATAATTTCAGAAGTGAATGTTCTACACTGTTTTTTGGAGATCTCCAATTTTCTATACTTTTCATGTGCAGATAAAAAAAGAGCAGAAAGCCTCCTTTAACTACACATTTTATGTTCGCATTTTAACCCTATTTTGATCAAGTCTTTGAAATACTACAAAAGATCCTTTGGAACAATGAACAAACAAACATCTGCCAAACACTTCAGAAGGTGGCAAATAGCAACTAATGCAAGAACCAGGTAAATACTGGAAAAACACAGTATTTGGTGAAAAATTCCAAGGAATTTTGTGTGATTCACCTGCATGTGTGCATACACACCCACATCCACACATCCCCTTAGCTGAAATCTACCTTTAAAGTGAAAACTGTCTGGTTCTGGCATAAAAAAATAGTGTACTTTTCCCTTTATTCCAGGTAATTATTGCAAGTATATATATTTCCTAGTAGCAGAAGTCAGTCAAATATCCTTCAATCTTTTGAAATATCTCAATGTTGTATTTTGCACGTATGAGGAGTGCATATTAATAATTCCAGTATTGAAATAACTCAAATACAATCTGATTTTTCTAAACTGCAGATAGAATCTTTGCTTAAACAAGCAGTGAGAAGTTTAGCATTTGGCATCATCTTGAGCTAGTATTGCTGCATGATGGGAACATCTCCATAGATTCCAATATTGCAGAGTTTACAAGATGACTGTAAACTGTGATCTTGTAAACAGACATCCAAGGGCACAGCATTTAAAAAACCTCATTACCTTCAGTGACTCCTCTCCACAGGCATACATACTCCTGCCCAAATTAGACTACAGAATCAGTTCTAAATCTTTAAATTTATTAAACATGTGAACTAAAGTCTACACCTACTCTAGAAGACACGTAATGGCAGAAAAGCAAGTCAAAAATGCTTGTCCTAAATACAAAAATATGATTCTTCTTCTCTAATTACCAGATTTTCACCATAACGAAATACTGTTGTAGTAATAAAAAAGTGAGGAAGTTACTAATGAGAAGGCATTCTCTTACTAGCTGCGTTATATCACAACCTCTAGACTGAAAATTTGTTTCTCTCTTCCCTTCTGCTTCAGTTCTATTAATCTCAAGTAGCTGAGATAAATTGACCCCTGATACTGTATCGCGCGAGCTGAAGTATCCTGGAAAAGAAATGGCATGTGTTATAAACACATTAATAAAACCAGAGACTTTCCATTGGTAATGAAAGGCCTGACCAAAGCTGTGCAAAGGATGAATGCAGACTGAGGACCATATAACCTTTCCAGAAAACTTTTACAGGACTTGGGAATGGTCCAATACTCTTGAGTATATGTCCTTGTTCTTCTCTCTTTCTTTGTTCCATCAAAGCAAAAAGCAGATACTTGAGAAAAATTTATGCTAAATCCAGAGGAATGAACCTAAAGGATCCCAGAAGAATAACGATTTCGGAGAACTTTATAAACAGAGACCTAATAGTTATTATCAGTCAGGCCTACAAAAGTGTAGATGTAAAAAAAGATAGCAAAAAATTCCCCAAATACCTTCATACCCACAATTTTAGAAAATTTCTACCCACAACTGATTTTCTGCTTTGTGATTTTATCTTATATAGGAAGCATATACAACAAGTCAAAAAATCTACAGGATACCCCCACAGAGCATCTACATTTTTGAACATGGGTAGATAAATGTTCAATGTCTGCAATAGAAATAAGATGATTTCGAACTGATCATTACATTCTATCAGTCTATAAGGTACTACTAGTACTCAAAGACTTTCTCATTTTCCTAATTTTAGGTTAATTTTGTGATGTTTTATGGAACATACTGGGACTTGTTTCAATTGTATAATAGCTAAGCTTGATGTCATTTCATCCCAGTATTCCAGCGTAGTGTCTCCAGAGATCATTTTAAAACACTCTACAATATAATTTAAACATTGTTTTGTATTTTAATATCACAGGACAGCAAATTATTCTTCTGTTTGAAAGGCCATCAAGGATACTAGAACATTCTATGAAAGCCTAAGATTTCAGACATGCTGTCACTGCTAACTGCTTAACCAAATTAACATCAACAAAGTATTAAATGTTTCTAATCTTTACAGACTGAACAACACAAAACTGAGGATCACCACCTCAGCACAGATATCACAGTTGTATCCAAGACCAATAAAGAGAAAAAGCAAAACCCATGGATGTAGATCTCTCAGGGTTTATGTTCCTATTACAGTATCAGTTCTGAAATACCCCAACTTCCACAGTATAACATAACATAACTTTTTCAATGGTTGAAGAAAATACCCCAGAACACTGACTCTGAAAATAGATGTTGAATGTTACAGAATGGCCTCATTTATAATAATGATGTGGACTATAATGCAAGCTACACTTAATGATCATAAACTGAATGTATTATAAATATTTGTGAATATCTGTTATAGCTAAACAATCATATACATAAATACATTGATAGTATACATAATATTTTATTTTATTCTGATACCAAATTACCCTTACAATATGGAAAAGGCAATAGTAAAAATTGTTAATAGAAAACGTTGAGCATTTTTACATATACATAGCAATAAAACCATGAATTATTTACATGTCTATTCATTTGGCTCCTAACAGAATCCTTACTTCATATTTATGAGTAAAAACTGATTTTTTAAGAGCACCAGGATATAGTTCTGTACAGGTTACAAAAGCTGCTTTACTTGATATTAATGGGTAAACTCTGCAGTCTTTTTGCTCAATAGTCTACAGATATATACATAAATATTTGGAGAATTGGGACATAAGTAGCAGAAGTGTGATGTGCTGTAGTATGCTTAAAATTAAAATGAACACTAATGCAATTACTAAATGAAAACTTTCTTCAGTGCCAGGGAAATTCAGACTTACCACTCACTCTACCGATAAAATCTACTTCTTTCCAGTCTTTTATGCAAGGTTGCTCTGTCTTACTGTTTAATACTAAAGACTTTGTAATTTTGCACAATCTCTTCATCACACTCAATCTTCCTTTTGCTAGGTGGTAGTAATTGGCTGTTTCTTTAATGCATACGATCCTCCATACTTTCCTGTGTTCCAAAGCATTATTTTATTCCTTGGAATAATTATCCAGCAGCCATACTAAGAAAAATCTATTGGTTCATCCATCAAAACCATCCTTGTACCAAAATCTGGTTTTAAGAGTTCAGGAGATACTAAGCCATAAAATACTGAACCAATTATTTATTTCAACAAACATTCTACAAACAACTTAATGGAAATCTGCTGCTGATTCTGTCCTTCACAACTTCATTAAATTTAAATAACCCAAAAAGTAGACAAAGAGTAATACTTGCAAAGTCGACACTCAAAGCCGTATTGCTATCCCATGATTACAGAAACTCCTCGGGATTTTTTCAACTAGGTAGCCTTTTAAGTAAAACATAAGACCTTCAAAGTTTCAGAAATCTACAGCAAATGAGGACATGTTTTTTATTTAGTTACCTGTTACCAAAAAAATTTTAAAATCTTATTAAACTTTAAAGAAAAAAAAAGAAAATTATAATCCAAGGTGTAGGTCAAAACATAACGCTGAATGTAAATTTTCTCCAATGACTTGTGGAGGTATGAAATTTTGATATGATTGATGTGATCTTATCTTTCAAAAGTAGTCTTTGTTTATTCTTTTTTTCAGAAGTTACTTTACATGTCTGGAGTACCAGCGAACTGGACAATGTGCCATAGATAGCATATGAGGCACATATAGACATATCCTACAATTACCTTGCATACCCACTGCATGTTCAAGATTCTTGGGCAGATGATGTCTGGACCAGAACACTGAATGATTTTTTTTTTTCTGCATGGGCTTGCTTGGACCCAGTTAGTTTTGGCTGCCTTCCAGAGTTAGAAAGTTGTAGTCTAAGAGCTAAATCCTGCTGTATGGCAATCACAGAGTCTCTCCAAGAATTTCCTGTGGTAGATCTTACTGAAATAGTTTAAGACTCTTGGTTCTCCTCCATCTTCAAGAGACAATCCTGCCTTTGAAAGACAGAGTTGGCCAACTTGCTTCTTTTAACTCCTCTCCTCTCTGATACAGACAAGAAAAGTGAACTATGATTCAAGAACTCAATTAGTTTTTGTTAAAACAGAGAAGTAATATATATACATACATATACATATCTATACATACACACACACACACACACACACACGTTGCATAGAATGAAATTTATATTAATTGGTTTTCAGTCACTGAAAATAATTTCAGGCTTGGTTCTTTTCTCCTATGAACAGATATTACAGGTTACTACTCCTCTCACAGGAATCTCTGTTCTCTGAGACTGGTCTCCAAGCCTTCAATGCTCTGTCAGTATTTCTGTAATTAGTCCCATATAATGTTAGTGAAATTTAAAGCCATTACAAAGCATTTATGAACAATTCAGATGATAAAGTGAATTATGTCAATCTTTCATTCTACCTAAAAGCTTGACAGAAAACAGCTATTACATCCTTCAAGGAATGTTTTCTCCAGAAAAAAAATATTTCCTTTGTCCATTGCAGCATCAGTGCTGGCTGACCACCCTTGCAGAGAGTTTCGGTAGATTTATTAGCGATACATAACTTTGCTTTGTCTTATTGTCATCCTTTGAGCCATATTCATCCTCTATCCAGCACTCCTGCAAAATAATTTGCTTTCCCAATTCATAGACTGATACCTTCCAGGTGATACTTACTGGTTACTCCTCAGTGCAAAACTGCTGTAGCAAGTGGTGACCTGAGCTGGTAAACTAGTAAACCCACATTAATCTATCTTACTATAAAATACTGTGAACACAGAATGAATTTTGATAGAAGCTCATTCCAGTTGCATTAATGTGGTACCATGACAGCCTGGTCCAAGCTTGTACCCAGATCCAAAGAGACAAATCCAAAAGGTGTTGTGGTATGTCTCACAGACTCACAGACCAGGTTTCTGCTTGGGTATCTGCAAGTCATGCCCTCATGTGCTATCTTTCTTGTTAGACACAGCTAAATGAATCCTAAACCAGCTTGGCCTCTAAAGTTCTAAATCAGCATTTTCCTCACCTGTTGCTAAGTTATGAAGAAATACTAAGGGAAAAAAAAGAACAATTTTTCCTGTCAGGATGCAGACTGTTCTGCTCTTATAAAAGCAGTCAAGGAAATGGTGCCACATGAAACTTGCGATTTTTCTTGGCTTCTTTTTAACTGATCACTACCTGCAACTGAAATGTACCTGCTCTTAGAGCTGTTCTGTCTTAAGGAAAGATCTGAAAGGGTAGAAAGTGATTTGGGGTTCTGACAGTTGTCCTGTGGGTACATTCGTCACTCTACTTTAACAGCTTCCTGTTGCCATTGAGATAGCATAAAAGCTGGTGAGAAAACTAGAAACTGGAGAAAAACCCTACAATTTTAGAGACTACTTTACCTTATGACATAATAAATCAAATATTTTAAAAGAAAAGGTATTGATTCATTTATAGGATATTAGAACCACAGAACAATAAGAAGCATAGATTTATAATTAATAGATCATGTTTGAGAAATCTTACATTTTTAAAAATAGATTCCAGAATTAGAAGATGAAAGAAAAGTTATATTTGACTCTTAGTATAGTATTTAACACAGTATCTTATACAACTGGAAAATCTATAAAAATTGCAATGTGTAAAATAATGTGTGCCCAAGGTGGCTTTGAAAAAAAACAAGATCTCCATTCTAGGTTACAAAAATACAGTTAAACTATTATAAAAAAGATTTATTATTGAATCTGCTAGGAATAGACTTTTGTTTTACTCTAGCTCAAATATCACTTAGTATCTTCAGTAATGATTTTTTTGTGAAATTTTTTTGTGAAAATGGTACTAATTTGAGTAGAGTTGCAAACACTGGCAACAATAGAGAAGTATCTCCAAAAAACCTGAAGAGATCAGAACTATGGGAATAGATTCAACAGAGTACTCTCTGGCTTTATGCTAATATAACTGCAATTTCACTGCCACCCCACAGAATTAAAAACTAAACTTAACCAGACATCAAACCTATGGAATGGAAAAGAATAATGGAGATGCTAACAGCAAATAACAAACTAAATCAACAAAAAACACAATGTAAAGATGGCACAAGATAAACATGTTTTTAACTAGCAGTAAAAATTTGAAAGACCACTGCATACATCAGGCTAAAATTTGAAACTGTGCAGGAACATTATGAACAAATGTCCAGCTCTGTTATATTTCCAGAATAACACAAGCCATGGAATTTATCATGTTTCTTTCCCTAAATCCATAAATAAGACATAACTTCTTAACTTTATGTTGAATTATGTCCTCATCTGCAGACAACTTATTGTCAGGACAATTACGGGATCAAAATGGAGTTTTTCAGAGAAGAGCAACAAATAGAAGTAAACAAGACAACAGCAGAATTGTAACAAGAACAACAAGCTCCCAAAGGCTACAAGGAAATTCCTGAACTGTAAGCTTACAGTCAGAACTAGTAAGCTGTGAAATAATCTTAGAAGAGATATTAAAACCATATTCTTTGTCATAGCTAAAATCAGGCTGCAATGACACACTAGAAAGACACTAATGGGAACAGCATTGAATTAACATAAGTAATTGGTAATGATAAAACAAAACTACAAAGTACTTTTTAAATAATGGTGGTGTTAAATAAATACATAAATATATATATCTCCTTATCAAATGAAATTATATTGTGAGAAACCTGTATCACACATATGTGGTATGGATGATTTACTAATTTATTGCTTTAGTTTAGACATTTATCTTAAATACACCAGTATATAAAACTGTGTGGGTGCACAGTTCAGTGGTGTGATACAAAATGCCTTAACCTATTACAGTAACTGATGAGAAGTTTTCTTGCTCTGAATAGCACCAACATTAAATGTCTGTCTCTGCCCAATGACTTTATAGTGAGCTCAAGCACCTCTTCAGCCCAATTCAGTGATTCTCTACATTGTGTGGGAAGCTATAAGGTAGCTAAACCTAACGTTTTGGTCTGGTTGAGTCCCTTCAGATAAGACTCAGAAAACAGCATCTTATTCTGAGGTTAGATCCCTGAAAGAAGAGGAGAAGCTCATTTTGTTCTTAGTAGCCTCATGGTTAAACATTGTAAGTCCATCTCTTAAAATTCAGATCATGCATCTGAATTACTTTATTTCTTAAGGGAATGATTGCACTGATGACACCGAACCTACCAACTAACTGTTATTTGTCTCCAATAAAGCCCATCTTAGAGCATCTAAAAAACTTTGTTATTAATCTGTTCTCAGTGAACTCATATGTATTTGTCTTCACAATTTAAAACACATAAAGGCTTCATTATTAATCATCTATACCAACGTATACATCGATATAAGCACATTTTTGTGAATAACATATTTTGACTGAATTTTTTCACAGTGAAATTTCAAGTAGCAATCTACTTCTGGACAAAAATCACCACCGAAGTAGAGGCTAGCAGAATTTCAAGATATTAATATAAAGACCGATGCCATCCTCTTCTATTGTCACCAACGGTACCAAAGAACGTTGATGGGTAAAAACCCACAAGGCTGCATGAAAAACATCTGAAGGGCTGTAACCTTATTCCCTTCATTAGGTTCCCTCAGATTATGTATGCATGCAAAACATCATTCATAGACAAATTCTTCCCTTCTCTATTTCTCACTTTCAGATTAAAGAAGTAATTAGGTATGTTCAGCACATCGAAATGTTTTGAGTAGATTGAAAATAGTAGAGAACGGTTAACGTGAGGAATGGAGGAGAAGAAGGTTTTGCCATTACATAGAAATAATGCTCTACAGAAAAAAAGAAAAAGGAGTCTTAAATGACTCGCTATATTTCTGTCTATTCACTATAAAAATGTAAACCATCAGAACAGGTCACTATATCTCTACAATTTATCCCAAAAGTGTCAATTTTTTGAAAACTCATTTTTCTTGAGAGATTACTTACTCTAAAAAACTGGTGATGTAATCCCGACTGCAGGCTGACCAAGAGAAAGGATTGGTGTTTGCTGTAATATGAGCTGCCATTAGCTTTGCTGCTTCATGACTTTTGATCCCACAGGAATTTCCAAATCCATCATGATTCATACCAAAACTGCTCAAAAGAGGAGGAGAGAAACAGCCCATTACTCTTCTACAGCTTCATACATCTCTTAAAACATAATGTCACCTTTACAGCAATCATGTTGGACCTCAAAGAACACACTTACTACGGGAGAATCACTTAAGTTCTGGTTTTAGTTTATTCAGATCTCAGAATACAGGACAATTACATATCTTTCTTTCCTCCTACAGATTTTCAAAGCATCTTATTTATTTTCTAAAGCTTTCAAAGAAAACATAGCAGTATTCTTGCTAGACGAATACAGAGCAGTCAAGCCCTTATTTGGTATGGTACCTGGATAAGGAATATTTATTATAGCACTGACATTTAGACTAGTTGAAAAGGACAAAGAATAGGTGCTGTTGCTGTAACAATGCAGTATATCTAGGCACAATGCAGCCAACGATAATTCAAGTAGAACATGTGTTTTCCAATTCCTAAGGCCATCCTGTACTCACACTCCCTCTCTGTATCCACTCACAGAGTGACTTGGAGCTCTTCTATTAGAGTTTTGCTTTGTTATAGGATGTCAAAATGAAGACAATTAAAAATCGGCAGAAAATATAATAAGAAACTTCTGGATGGAACTCGGCCAGAAGAGATTTTCAGGCAAGAAATTAACTTTCAAGAAAGATGATATGACCCTGGTAAAAAAATATGACTGAAGAATCCTTATGTCTTAGAAAGCCTGCACTAATGAAATACACACTTTGAACTACAGAACATCAACATAACCATCAAATTAAAACTAGAAGTAAATTCATAGACCATCTATTTGAAAAGACTTTCATTGCAGACTGTCTTTGTTTAGGACAATCAACAATGTATATGTTACTGGCGTGATATCAATGAGGTACTTGAACAGAATATTTCTCAGTAATATACACATTTCTAAAATTCCACTTTCTTAGTCTTTGATTAACTTCCATTTAATCACATGAGGGGGAAAATTTGTCCCCTCATTTATTGTATTTTTTAAATTTTAAGCTTTGGTCAAATTTGCTCCTTCTCAAGTAGGGCACAAGGCTCAGGAAATCAGAGGGGCGGGTAGTGAGACACATAGGAACTTCCCTGATAATGAGACAGAAAAGTAATTAAAACAATGCCAAAACTGAGATTCTGAACTCTGAGTCTCATACAAAGAGGTCTGCCTTTGGAGCCTTCTGTATGCTAAAAAGACCGACTCTCTGATTTCTTACTCATCATTAAGGAACACAAACGTGTCAAGGCACTCAGCTTTGATTTTCTATAACTTTTAAGACTGACTGCAATAACTGGCAGTAGATAAGAGACCGACCATTTATCATCTGACAATATCACTTCATACCAGCTCATGCTACTTCCTTTACTGAAAGCAGTGGCAGTGGTGTTATATTAATCTGAACATATTGCTCCAAAATGCGGTACAAAACCCCAAGACTTTAATGTTACCCTGAGCTTCAATACACTGAGTACTATTTCACCTCTTTAGATGATCATAGCAACCTACAAGTGCCAGGTGTTGGTAACCATTGCTTCCAGAAAAAAGAACATCAGTGAATTATGAAGGTTTCCTACAGGCTCAGGAAGGACTTCATCATCAAAAAAGCATGGCTTCCTTGTCTATGGGACATTTCCCTATGGAAAACCTATTCTGTAGCAATGCCTGCATGTATCTGGCTCAGTTTATATTTCCCAAATGCAGAAACATATATACTGTATTATACACTGGAAAGGTCTGATTGACACCTTAGACTGTTACATAATCAAATAAAGAATACCTCTCACATACAAAAAATACAGTTTTAATCAACTCGTCCGACCAATGTATGTAACGCAATGAAACTTTCAGACCAGTGTTAACTCTTATGATCAGTTATCAATATCTGTACATACTAGGGAGGAAAGAACTTAGAAGTCCTATGCAACAAACTGAATCAGAATTTGACAATGGAAAATGTGCTTTATTTACCTATTCTCAATGGCAATTATTTCCTAGAACTGGGGGTACTTCAAATAGAAACATTCCTTTTTGAATTGTCTCTGTAGCATTTCAGAAAACAGAAAACCTTATTTTTTAATAATCTCAATAAATTATTCCTTTATAGAAATGAGTTTACTTGGATGATTCTTGCATATTTCTCATATCCATCTTATCCCTAGATCATGTATTCCACTTGTTAAAAAAATTATAGAATTCAGCTCTCTGGGAAATGAAATTTTTATCTTTTGGGTGTGTAAGAACGAATTTTGTAGTTTCATAGCTTTCCTTCTTCTACTAGCTCTCCTCATGAAAAAGATGCTCTTGGTGACAATGGCAGTGGTATGTCTGATAAAAAGCATGTCCATGAATGGAAGCTGTAATTTCTGATGTGCACAGGAACTCAACCAATGCCTTTCCATGAGTAAATGGTATACTCATTTTTTATAAATAGTCATTCACCTAAATAATCTCTTCCTTTCCAAGAAGGCTTTTCCACTTGCGTCTGCTTCTGAATTTAGGAGGAAACTGATCGTGAGGTGCAGGTAAGTTTTTCTGATGTTTGCAGAGGGGTTTACAATTTCCATAATTTCCAAAGATGGTAGTGGCAGCATGCCATTACAGTCCAGTAATTTGCACTCCTATGGGCAGGATTGCAGATGGAAACCCATTCCTGACCAAATTACCAGTTTTATTTCCATCAGAACATGCTGGTCATATTTGGCCATCATTACATTAAAACTAGGTCTTTACAAAAGCATGTTTGCAATTGGATTGCCATGGAAAGGCAGGGAAGAAAGGAAGGAACATAAAATATTCTTTGTGGAGCTGTTACAATTTGCCTACTTTTTTCAAACTCACTAAACATACACAGACTGTATTTCTTTCACTGGCTTAAAAAGCTTGTCTAAAACTATCAGTATAATTTTGTCTTTAAAAGAACAGTCAGATGAGTGAGCAGAGACTGAAGTCTTCTCAGGTGACAGGTTACCTTTCCACCTACCATCTCAAGGAAAAACGTTTAACCCATCATCTCTCATGTTCTCAAGCATTATGGCTCCTCATTTTCCAAGACAGCACATACTTTACATTTAAGAACTGTGTAAAGCAGCAATACTAAGAACTTTAAAATTATAATTGAAACTCTCCTGCAAATTATCTGTAGTTTCTATACTTCTTAAAAAATTCTAAAGCAGCACATCCTATTAGTGCTCAGTGCCTGTTTCACTTACTAACATCTGTAACCGAACAGACTTTTTTCCTTTGGCAATCTGTTTTTCCTTATATCTGAAAAAATTATCTGAGGGAAGTATTTGTAATACACATCTAACTTAAGATCCAACCTCAAAAATCACAGGGGAGATAACTAGTCTCAGCTGCATTGAATAAAACAGCAATAGATAACCAGAGACCCTGGAGTATAAGCAGAGGGAAGGATGTGAATGTATACTTCTTGCCTACTCTTCCTTTATCTTGCAAAAAACACAACATTGCAAGTCCCTAAAATTTCATTTGGTTACTGATATATTCGGTGGTTCTGAAATATGATGGTTATGGTTGCCAAAACACTTATTGCTGATACATATGAAATGACAACAGTTATTTTTGTAAGACAGCCAGAACGCTTCCATTCTTATTTATTATCCAAACACTTAGGATTCAGAGAAGACAGATCCACAGCAATCTGAATGCATCTCCATGCTCTTTACTGATATTTATTTGGATACTATGTACATTAATAGCACTGAAGTTATCTGAAAAGTGCTACTCAGGTGAAACGCATCTTCTCAACCAATCATCTCTGCTATCCAACTAAAGTACTAATTATCTGCATATCAAACAACTTCCTAGCTTTCTCAGGCTTTGGAGCATTCAGAAATGCACAGATTGCTAATGTTCCATTTCTCTATATACAATAGAGTATGTTAATTTTTCTGTTTCTTACCAATTAATGAATTATATTAATTTGACCTAATTTTTTTTAAAGCAGTGTCTTTTATGTTGCTCTGCCACTTGTTTAACAGCATAAGGAAGAAGTGTACCAGAGACAGAACTGTGAGTCAGGTGAGGAAACAAAGTTACAGGAACACAAGCAAGAGAAATACTGTAAAGTCAAGCATTGGATCTTCTTGTCCATTATCTGAAGCTCATTTACAGCTGCAAAAACTACGTATCAGTACAAAGTACTGTTTCAGTTTCTCAGGACAAAGAAACTTTTCTAAGAGACAAAAAGAAATTTACAACTTAAAGAGGTTTTATGATACTAACTATTTGTACTAGGAGATAAACATACATGCTCAGAGCGAAGTGGGCCATTTTCAAGTATGTTGACCCAGGTACATTGCAAGTATTTCCTCCAGTGTCTCAGCATGTTAGACACACTGATCTAACATGTATGGAGAATGAAGTAAAGGGTAGGGAAGGGTCACAAAGTGGATCAGCAAAAAATACTTTAAAATTTCCTAGAAGTAAATCTCTACCACAATGTAAGCATGCTTGAACAAGTATTCCTGTGTATGATAGAGGACCTAAAGGGTGAATTATAATTTGCTTGAAGAAACTGATTTTATTTTATTAGATACCAACATTTTCATAAAATTTGAAATTTGTATTGAGTTATTTTGGCAGTGTGTTGTACTTATTCTCATAATTGTTTAAAAAGTGTCATTTAAATCTATATACGTATTTCATATAGCTTAGAATGCCTCTTTAGGGCCTACTTTGAAAAATTAGGAGAACTGTGAGCTTCCCTACATCTGTAAACATAGCTATGGCTTTAATATGCCTTTTCTTAGTGACAGTAGAAAATATACAAGGGAAGAAGGGAAAAACTACCATGTACAAACATTATTTTGTTCAACAAAAAGTGCATGGATCTGCATAAGCCACTATTAAAGAATAATAGATTTTTTTTTTCCATACAATATCAGAGCTATGAAATACAGGGAACAAAGCACAGTTTATGTGTGGACATACATGGTAATTTTATTAATTACTCTCATGTCCACTAGTAGTGAAATGTTTGTGAATTGTTATGAGGTTATGGTAAATTTTGGAGACTATACAATCACCAACTTTTATGTTTTCTCAGCAATAAAGGTAAGCACTTCTTCTTCACTTTTATAAATATTTTCCCCATAGCATGTCTTAACAGAAAATTCTCCTCTTTCTATGTAGCCCTCCCTATATTTCTAGCCAATGGTATAAAAGTCCTGGTTATTGCTTCATAACAGCATGAAAATTGCAATTTGCCCTTATATGATATTACAAATGAAGGGATAAATAATCAAAAACCATTGCCTTGAAAAATCAATTTATTTTAATTTAGGATTCCAAACATTGATAGCACATATTGAAATGGCCTAACATTGCATATTCCTCACAGGAGGAATCAAGGTTGATTAGTTACTTCACTTTCTATTTTCATGTCTTAACATGGATTTTAACCTTAACTGCTGATTTCCTGCATTTGGAGATCATTCTGTGGTTTGGAGTATCCCTAATCCTTTATTCTGAAGTAATGTAAAAGAAACTTTGAGTTCGGTGAAACATATTATTTCCTGAAAACCTAACAAACAAATTCAATAATAGTAGCTTTGGAACAAGCACACCAGCCATTAAATTCAACATAATTTTAGCACACTTCTATCCTAATTTTTCCCATTTACTTCCTAAGTATTGTTCTTCTCTGAGTTGTGGATAATGATCAAACACCCCATCAAATACAATTTTTATATATGAGCATCATTTAGTATTAAATAATGTATGAGGCTCTCAAAAGCACAGCAACTTCTAATTTATTAAAAAATAATGCAGGTTATTTAGAAACCTGAACTTTCTTATGGGGAAATGACAGACTTCTACAGGATCGTTACAAAAAAGTAGAGCACAAACTTCTGCTGCATTAACACTGCCATAGCTATCCAGCTTTCATGGCACAACGGTAACATCAAGTAAGGCTTGTGTGCTACACAAAGCCAAAGTGTAAATGCATCATGTCTCTACACTGCAGGTCAAAGTGGAAAGTATTGGCTCCAATCAGGAAACAAACTTCTGAGCTCAGATTTCCTTTGGAAAGCGAAGATGCCCTGAAGGTTACGATAACTTACCACTTCACCCCCATTTATTCCTCTTGCACTTCTGTTAACACCTGTGAAGTTTACTACATTCATTTTCCTTGATAAGAATGCTTTGATGTTAGAAAAATTATTTTAGTATTGCAAATTCTAAACTTCAAGAAATATTTCACATATATTTAAACACAGATCTTTTTCATATTTTAAATAAAAACATGTCAAAAAATTGGGGGGTTTTGCCTTATGTATATGATGTTTCATTTTATATGGGCATCATTAAAACTGAATTCTCACCAAAAACTTTTTAATATCTGCAATATTATAAAAGCAGGCTTAAAAAATGCCTTTTTTTAACAAAAAAGACCAGGGCAGGGGATGGAGGGTGGGTGGTAAAAGAGTTAGAAAATAATTATGTATGGTCTTATATGGCTTGTGGACACATTTTGGTTAAGGTTTTTGTGGGGGTTTTTTGTTTGGTTGATTGGGATTTTAGTGGTGGGTTTTTGTGCGGTGGGTTTATTTTTTGTTTGTTTCATTTTGGTGTGTGAGGTATTTTTTGCATTTTTTGTTTGGGTATTTTTTGGGGGTTGCTTTTGTTTTGGTTTGGAGTTTTCAAACTAAAAATCTTAGTTAAATTGTCCCTAAAAATTCAAGGCATTGTTTTCCATCAGTCCTAAGCATCTAGCAGGAATAAGTTTAATGTGTTCTTGTTGCTGTTGAGGTGTTCCTACACTGTAGATTTGAGACAGTCTGTCAGCCCGGCTATAGTTGAAGATGGAAGAAATCATCATCACAGACAAAACAATGATGACAGCATCGACTTGAGAACTGACAGGAGGTGGTGTTAGTACAATTCATCCTAGCTGTGTTTCAACTAGTTTTGAAAATCTATTGTGAAGTTTGGTGTATGTGTCTCTGTCTCAGACTGGAGTATTTTCTTTCTAGTTGTACAACAAATACATTCCTTGACATGTACTACTTCTAGAAAATATCTCACTAAAATTCAGGTCCTGTAATGCAGCTGAAGTTTGACTGATTGTAGTGCGTAGACCATGGCTGCATGCCAGGTGCTCACCCCTCTCTTCCTCAGCTGGACAGGACAGAGAAAATATGAGGAAAGGTTCGTGGGTTGAGATAGGCACAGGAAAAGATCACTGACCAATTTCCATCACGGGCAAAATAGATTTGATTTGATGAAATTCGCTTAATTTTATTACCAATCAAATCAGAGTAGGAGAATGAGAAATAAAAACTATATCTTAAAACAATTTTGCCCTCATCCATCCCATCTTCCCAGGCTGAAATTTACTTCTGAATAGAGAATGGAGGTTACATCACACATCACTGCAGCTTCTTGCGCCTCATACTCTTCCCTTCTCCAGCATGGGCTCCCAACCATCCACAGGAGACAGTTCTCCATTAAATTTTCCAATATGAATCCTTCCCATGGGCTGCAGTCTTTTATGAACTGCTCCAGCATGGGTCCCTTCCACACGGTGTAGCCCTTCAGGAACAACTTGCTCCAGTGTGGGTGCCCCACGGGGTCACAGGTCCTGACAGCAAACCTGCTCCAGTGTGGGTTGCTCTCTCCATGGGGCCACAGGTCCTACCAGGGGCCTGCTCCAGCAAGAGCTTCCCAAAGAGTTACAGCCTCCTTCAGGCATCCACCTGCTCCAACACTGGGTCCTCCATGGGCTGCAGGTGGATCTCTGCATCCCCATGGATCTCCATGGGCTGCAGGGGTGCAGCTGCCTCACCACGGATTGCACCACGGGCTGCACCACGGGCTGCAGGGGAATCTCGGCTCCGGTGCTTGGAGCACCTTCTGTCCCTCCTTGTCCCTGACCTTGGTGTCTGCAGGGTTGTTTCCTTCACGCATTCTCACTCATCTTTTCTGGCTGTTGTTGTACAGCAATTTTTCTACCCCCTTTCTAAAATACGTTATCCCAGAAGCCCTACCATCATCACTTATGGGCCCAGCCTTGGCAGGTCCATCCTGGAGCCTCCTGGTATTGGCTCTGTGGGACATGGAGGAAGCTTCTGGCAGCTTCCCACAGAAGACACCCCTGCAGCCCACCTGCTAGCAAAACCTGGCCATGCAAACCCAATGCACTGATCAAACATGAGGCTCACTGATCACTGAAGAATGAGGTAAAGACAAGCATCTTATGAAAGTACCTCCAGATTAGAAGTTTTACTCCAGGACTGAAGACCAACTTTCTCATGTGGAAGGAGGGGTATTTATAATATTTTCCACTTTGCATACAGGCTGAAAAGATACTTTTAAGAAAGTGCTAGAATTGCAGGCATATTTTAGCTGTATGAACTAATTCAGAACTAAATACATGCTTGAAACTATCAATGTTATCATATCTTGAAGACAATTTAGTCAGTTGCACTATAATCTATGTTCTTATTATTTCTTACACCTTTTTTTACCAAGATATGACTGTCAAACTCCTCTGAATTTAAATTCATTACATCATCTATAAGTCAAGACAATTCTGACTTTTCAGAAACTACTTTAGCCACCGGTTTTCTCTACCTGCTCCTTTCATACAGCCCTCAATGGCTGGCTGTCATTAGTAAATTCTTTTCTTACTCCAAGTTCTATGGGCAACTCTCTGTCCTAAGCCTAGTCCACTATCCTCATGCTTTGACATTTCCTTTGTTTACCCACTTTTATTTTATTTATTCTTTTTCACTTTGTTATTTACTTTCCAAATCTCAGCTACCTCCTCCATAGGACTGCAACAATGAATGATACAATGCCTTTCTTTTACCAATATACCTCTTTCAGTGGAATCTGGAATTCCTTACCAGTTCAACTAAGCATGCTGTACAGCATGCATGGGACAAGCTAGACATTTTAGGATGCGTCTAAATATAAAAGCATAGAGCAGAAAGTCACCTAACTCAGCTGGAAGGGAAACAGAAAATGGGACTGGATCTCAAATCGCCCAGCTTGTCTGAGATAAAAGCATGATCAGGCCTGAAAACAGTTCCTCTCTTCACCGGGAAGAAAAAGTCAAACTTTGCTTGACAATTTAGGGGATACACACTCAATTCTCTCCTGATACGAGAAATCACTGTTTGTGATTTTTGGTTACCAGAAATCTTAAGCATCTTTGGTGTGAAATATATAATGGTACGAAAGCAGGCATTCTGTATGTCAAGCATCAAAAGTCAGTTTTCTAGATAAACTATTCTGAAAGCTAAAGGGCTGACTCTGAAATTTATCTAATTCACAGAAGTACTAGGAGTAATACAAGGCTGTTCTCTGAACCATGGCTAGCGAGAAGCAATCATGAAAGTGTTAGTTTCTCCATTGTTTATGCCCTCAAGAAAGAAACAATCACAGTGCACCACCATCTTTAATAAAAACAGCTGGTTATGAGTCTGAACTGAACACAGCTGAACAGTACCAAAACTGGGTAACACACATATAAAAACTATGTGGTAAGGAAAGGAAGCCAAAAACTATTTTTTAAAAAACTGTAAGTATTTAACAGAAAGTATCTTTGACTGTTACACTCAGACTACCAGTTCCTTTGAATTTTCAAGAAGTACTTTTCTGGATAATATTCTTCAACCAAATGAAACTTATTTGGATCAATACATGGTTAAATGAGTTAAATTTATTAATACACTATGATATACAGAAATTCAGGCTGAAGGATCTAGTGACTTCTCATCACTTTATAACTCAATAAGCTACTATGAACAAGTTGAGCCATACTTGCATCAGGGAAGCTTATAAATCTAATTTTGGAGAAACTGTGGATAATTATAAAAAATACATATTATCATAACTGTTCTCTTTCAATCACAAGAGAATTTCGATCCTCAGTTAAACCTTTTTTTAAAAACTCAGTATTCCATAGCAACTATACAACCCCAGCAGAGGGGTGCGAAGATAATTAGGGGACTGGAGCACCTCTCTTATGAGGAAAGGCTGAGAGGGAGTTGGACCTATTCAGTCTCGAGATGACTGAGAGGGAACCTCATCAGTGCCTGTAAGTATCCGAGGGCAAGGTACCAAGAGAATGGAGCCAGGCTCTTCTCAGAGATGCTGAGCAATAGGAGAGAAACTGATGGGCAGAAGTTCCACCTGAACATGAGGAAGAACTTCTTTACTGTGCACATGACCAAGCACTGGAACAAATTGCCCAGAGAGGTTGTGGAGTCTCCCTCACTGGAGATATTCAAGAACTTTCTGGACACAATCCTTCACCATGTGCTTTGGGACGACCCTGCTGGAGCAGGGAGATTGGACCAGATGAGCCACTGTGGTCCCTTCCAATGTGACCCATTCTGTGATTTTGTGTAATCAAGTGCTTTTTTTGTATGTTACATATTCAGTGTAGACATGTCCCTTACATGCTTCTATTTTTCACTTGACAATGAAGTCAGTTTCCTATTCCCAAGTCTGAAAAGTGGTATAGCCAAGGAAAAAAGTTTACAAGGCTGTCAGAAACAATTATTTTACTCACATATGCAAATACATTCTTAGTAGGTACTGGTAAGTAGGAAGTTGAGAGGAAATAACTTTGATGTAGTCGTAGAGGCATTCAGTCACAGCATGGGTAGAATGACAGGTGATGTGTGGCTACCACAAAACATAAATCCTGAAGATTTTTTGCCCACATATTTTTCCCAGCTTTTACTGAAAGTATCTACAAGGCATGTTAATTCTTAACACCAAGCTTGCAGAGCAACTTTCTTTAATCACTGTGCACTGGATAAAAGCTAAAGGAATATGATTTCTGCTTCTTTTCAAATCGCATTTGACATATCATGCCATCTATAGAATTAGCTAAAAGCCTCAAAGAGTTGAGATTCCAGAATTTTAAAAGAGCTTATATATAAGAAGCCAAAAGACTTCGAGCATAGACAACATCGGTGGGTAAAAATATTCCTATAATCACAGGATATATGCTATTGCTATATTTTTTTCTCAGATCTAACCAGTCTAAGCTCTTCAAATCAATTTTGGTCATCATGCCAGCTTTGCATGATAAAATAGCTGCATATTTTCATGTATCTCTGGAATAACATCTTTAAAACATATACAAATATCTCAAAGGCAGGTGCCAAGAGGACGGTGCCAGACTCTTTCCAGTGGTGTCCAGGAACAGGATAATGAGCAATGGCCATAAATTAAAACACAAGGAGTTCCACTCAACATGAGCAAGAACTTCTTTACGTGGAGGATGGCTGAGCACTGGAACAGGCTGCCCAGGGAGATCGTGGAGTCTCCCTCTCCGGAGACATTCAAAACCCAGCTGTTCAGCTCTTATACAATTGCTTTTGAATTCTGAAATTCATCTACACTACAGTATTCTTTCATACGTAATATAAAGGAGTTGCCCAGTGATTATCTCACATAATAGGTGGGCTAAAAATAACTGTTCACTTCCAAATCCTTTTTCTGATCAGCAGATTGCTAGCTTCCAGTCTGCACTGGAACTTTTAACAATTCCATCAGCTAATGAGTGGAAAAGCATGTCATCCATAACTCTGTATTGGTCAACCCATGTAAACAAAGAAGGAAACCTCTTGATAAAAGAAGGTGCCCAGTCTTTTTAGAGTCATCACAATGTACTAGGTCTGAAATATTTCCAGACCAAACACTAGTCAGATTTTATCAGTCGTAACAACATGCTCTTTAAAATGATATGCTGATACTTTAAATAGAACAAGTGATGCTATGACTGCTCTATGCCTGTTTTATATAGATCATACTTGAGTGAAAGAGAACTTAAAGTATATGAATATGGACAACTGAATCAATGTCTCAATGATAATAGGTTGAATTATATTTAAGACAAAATAACAAAAGGGAAAAAAAATTTACCTTTTAATCACTTCTGTTTCATAAAGAAATGCAGACAAAAGTAAGGGGGGAATGAAAATTTTCAAAGCCAAATATTTAAAAATATGAAACAGAGTAGGAAAGTTGTGAGTCAAATCTCAGAAGGACAGATTTAACTGGAATCTGAAATCAAAGGGTAAACAATGAGTCTTCAGTTCTAAATTTAAAGCCCCCAGTAATATATACTAAATAAAATGTATTGCCACTCATTAATACCATATACAGAAACATGGAGCATCAGAATAGAGATGGTGCAGCAAAAAAAATCATATCTATTATAAAGTAATATTAAAAAGGTTATACATTAAAATGTATTCTTATTTTAAACTCACTCACTTGTGACCAATTTCATGTGCAATGGTAAAAGCTGAACCTAGGCCAATGTCTTCATTAATGCTGCAGCTCCTTTCAGGCTCACACATTCCAGCCACAGAGGCCAAGCCTGAATAAACAGAAGGAGACACAAAGGGTCATGCCAAGGTGTTTCAGTCTTAAAAGCCCTAGTTATAAATGCCTGGATTCTTTTTAATAACTTCTATGCACAGAAGGAGCAGTTGGCAAAAGGTTAACTTTCTAGTCATTTGCAAAATCACTGGGGGGAATTTCACTTTGCCGGCTAGACATTAATATTTTTTGAACTGCAGTCAGTGCTGGAAAATGTCTAGACTAGGGGTTAGATTTATAAATTTTACTTCTGGTAACTTGGGACCACCTAGTAACTTGAGCCAGGAGAGGGAATTCAAGAAAGCATTTCTATTTTAACATTCTTGAACCTGAAGAAAGCAAAATGTATCCACATTATTTTTCTAAAGAAATCTGTTTAAGTTTAGTGGGTTCATAAAAACATACAAGCAACTTTTTTAGCTATGGAAAACCTCACATGGTACGTTAAAAAAATTAAAAAAACAAAACTGAATGCATCAGTGAAGAGAGAGGAGACATGTTAATAACAAGCACTCATTTAACCATGGAAGTCTTTTCCATTTATCACCCATCATCTTCTGACATTAAAACCTTATTGTGTTACAAGCGTTTTTAAAAACTTTCTTTAGAGAGAGAAAGCCACTGGCATTTATGGACTATGGCTCTTCTGTATCTTACACATTTTTCAGCAACAGATTATCACAGAACATACTGCAGTCATAATTTAGTGCCACTACAGAAAGCTCTAAACATCAGATTTATTTAATGTATTCCTCCCTAGAGTTTCTTATCTGAAAAAAATAGCAAACCTTTCTTGAAGAAAGTTACCTGCTCAGTTAACTACACTACAAAAAAACAACCAAACAAAAGAAAACCTGAAAAAGCGTAACTTTGGTTGAGGGGTGAGGAGAATTGGACCGGGAGTGGGGAAGACAGAAAGCAAACTATTTCCATAAGCCGGCACTTCAAATTATTCTATTTGGACTAACATGAGGCAAGTAATAATGACAAGTGCTTCCTGGCTGTGTCCACATTAGCAATTAACTTGAAGCCATAGGAGTGGGTGAGCACAGTGAAGCACCGATACTGAGACTCTTCACCTATGTTTGCCTGCTGGTTTGGACACTCTGGACTAGCTGAATCCCATAGGCTGAAGATCACTTACACATGTGGTTCAAAGCTTCCTAAAGGGAAAAAATATTACAAGGGTATCATAAGAACACAACCCATGGGCGATCTCATGTCTCCCACAGGCACACACAGCGCATTTGGGAGGGTATGTGTTTCGTGTTTTCTCTGAAACAAATCTAGTTTGGACACACCAAAACTACTCTGATAGCCAAACTGACATGGGCAAAAGCTAACAATGTGTGTCTGAAGAGTCTGCAGTGTGGAAGCTGCAAAAAATACAACTATTACAGTTCACCTATGCTGTTCTAACTGAGGAAATTCTAAAGACAACATGGCAATACATATATATACAACTATCATGTTCCCCTGCAAAGTCCACCGTATTTGAATGACAGTCATCTCCATCTTCAGGTCTTATAACTGAGGACTTGCTTCAGCAACTTAGAAGACCAGAGTAATATAATTCCATACCATGCTTGCATAAAGTGACAGAGATCAAGATAAGAACTAAGTCAGTGGCTCAGACTTGAAAAGGAGCTGTCCTTCACTGGAGCCACAGACATGCAGCAAAGATATCTGAGGTCTACCTTTTCTGAGAGGTTACATGAAAGATTCCCTGCTTCAGGTAACTGAAATGGGATACGTATGTCTATGCCACATGAAATCCTTTACTTCTGCTTCTTCCTAGAATACCAATTATTCAGGTTTCTTTTGACCTTCTGAGACCTCTCAATGACTTTCGTTCACAGACTCCATATACATATATGATTAATTTTAGTTACTGGATGTCAGTGTGACTTAAGCATAGCAAATGCCTCGCAAAAGAGGACTACAAGGCCTTGTCTCTTCCCCAATGTAATGCCTATAATGCAAAAAAATTGTCATGGTTTTGTTGCCAAGACCCCTATAACAGTGAGTTGGAACTGATACCACATGTAACCCTTATTTTTAATTTTTTTAATTAAGCTTTTTGTTTAAAAAAAATTTGCCAAAGTCTATCCTCTGTAACACTGGATTCAAGTGAAGCAGAATTTGCCTTTATGCCAAAATCTGATACAGTAAGAACTAGTACACTAATGATCTGCGTTAAAAGTATCACATAAAAATATCAAGTAGTTCATGCATGAATGTATTCTCTTTTCAACCTTTCTTCTTCTAATGCTAGCAAAGCCACTTCTAGGACTTCAAGATAGACAGTCTCTTCAGTTTTGTCACCTTCAATGCCAAATAAAATCAGTCACATTTAGAGATTCATCAGCATGATTTGCCTCTTACTAAAGCATGCTGTGGATTTTGTTTATATTTACAGCAGGCAAAATTCTGGTACCTTTCCCCATGTAAACTACATCACTCTGCCAGAAGCATTGAGCTGACTTGCAAGACTTGTACAAAAATCAACATGAGTTAAGGGTATCACACATACAGTAATATAGGGAAATACAAAGCAAATACAATAATGAACTCTGACCGAGAGAAGTATCTATAATGTGAACTAGCTGAATTAGAATTTTAACTTTAATTACCTACAAGAAAGAGGCTTATGAAAGGATGCAAATTGAACAAACCATCTAAATAATTGTAACATTAGTCTTTGAATAATGATCCTTTTATGTATTAGAGCACCATTGGAGGTAACAACCTATAGTTATAGGTCATCTAGGGTTATTTACTATAGTAAATAACTTTTGGTGACAAATTTAGGTATGGAGAGAACAATAGCTCTCCATCCTTAATATTAGGTTGCCACGTGCACCTCTCCATTGTCAAAGCACTGTTAGAAGGACTTTCAATGTTATTGTATTTTCTATCACTGTGCTGGTTTTTTTTAAGTCTGTGAAAGGAAAAATATGAATCTGTACTCACTGTGTAGAACAGAGCAACAGCATAAATCTAAAAGTCCATTTCTTTTGTAAAGTTTATGAGGGTTTTGGTAGTTTTATAACTTTCCTGAGGATTTTTACTTCTATTTTTTGAACTAGATTATGGAGACAGGTTAAATGGAAATAAACAGCAAGTTCTGTTCTGTAAGAAGTAAAATTGAGTCATCTGCTAGGTTTTACCAGAACTATAGCTGTCAGAGACAAAAATACACAGCAGCAGCCCACAATTCAAACTTCCAACAATGTATCTAAGCTGACATCCACATAGATTATCTTTTATTTTTCATGTTTATAAAACTGCAAAATTTTGAAAGCACAGACTTAAAAAGATCTAATCAGGCAATAAACCAATAGCTAAGTCTAAAGCAAGCAAACAGCAGCTACAAGCCAAAATTACTCTTTATCATCTTACCCAGTGTTCCACAAGGCTTGTTTTTATAAGTGCAGATATCATATCTGTTAAGGAGAAAAAAAAGTAGATAAAATATGTCAGTGAATCACGTTTGTAAGATACTTTGTATATTCATCACATATCTGTATCATAGTCCAAGCTGTCAGACCGCAATCAGTTTAATTATGTGCAGCCAGCTGGTGTCGGCATTTTCTACACTCTGGTGTAAACCACAAGCTGCAGTACACTCACAGCCGCTGGCCTCAGGCCAGTGGGACACCTGCCAGTAAGAAAAAAATGGTTAAAGTGGATCTTTGTAATCACCAGCTCCATAAAGCAGTCTACCACTCTGTTACGAAGTTACAGCAGCATGGCTATAGACTGCTACTGATTCATAACCCTTAAGTTTTACTTACTCAACATAATTGGAAGCCTCTTATGGTCTCACACTTACCAACTAAACAATATGAATTGTAACTCATCCTACTTAGACTTTGATTCTAATTTAAAAATTGAACTCTTAATTATTATACCATATTTTAAAAACAATCTTATGAACTGCCATTATAATGCCCTTTTCATCATCTTCCATAATTATAGTGTCTTAAGAATATGTGATAACAAACCAAAACAAAAAATATTTTTGCAAAACGCTAAAAAAAGTCTTTAAGAGAGAATTCTCATCATTGTAGATACAATCCTTCAAATACAGAAGCTAATGAGTTTTTGTGTAGTTAATATGTAAATATCTGGAGCTAACAATGAAATTAAACTTTTTTCTGTGGCATAGCTTTTAATAATAGCAGTGGTCACGCAGCATTCAACTCATTATCTACACCTTCATATTTTGAATACACAATCCTATAATATGGATAGTCATAAAAGAACACTCCCACAATGCCATTGATTTTCAAAGATTTATACTGATTTCCCTGCAGTATGCTTCAGAATAATTTCTATTCTTTTGCAAGGCAAGTGAAAAAAAAAATATGAAAAGATACCATCTTTATGCTTTAATTTTTAACCCAAATAGTTACTAATTTCAGGCCACCAGACATTTTTGTTAAAAATTCTGTAAGGACTGTTATCACATAGGAGTCTGATCACAAGATATATACCTTTCACTGCTAAAAGAGTTATAGTCTGTCTGCAAGCCAAATCCATGGACAAAATAACAAAGCCTAAAATTTGGAACAAATCCAGTAAACTCTCTATGCATGTAGACTGCTGTGACCACATGGAATTCCTTTGATTTTTAAAGGGTACTGAGTGTGGAGCAGTTTGTGGGATTAAGGTATAATTTTGAACTTAAATGTTCATGTGCACTAATCTCATCAAGGTGGTTCAAACTCGCTCTGACTTCCCGTTTGCTGTCTGGAGGAGAGGAAGGTAACCAAATCAGCATTCTTATAAAAAACATCTTGAAATATAATCATTGAAATGTCACAAAGTTTTAAGGTTATAAAGATTCAAAGCAAAATAAGGACTTTTACTGAACATTTCCTGCCTTTTACATATTTAAGGAAGCAAACTTCTTATTTCTGTATTCAGGACAGTGCCTGAACCTATTGAAGTTCAAGCAAAATTTGTTCCTCAAAGAAAGCAGACAGGGTTCAGTCTTATTTAGTGAAAAAACCCTAACTAAATTCTTTAGAACATAGTTGAGAATTGAATGGAAGAAAGTCTCTGAAATACACAGGAAGTATTGGTCTTCTGTTTTTTAATATCCAGTGGTAATATGAAAAAAACAATTAAAGGCATACATCCTTAGGTAAAAAGGATGTTTGAGAATAAAGCCAGTTCCACTCAACTCAAGTAAAATGTTGTCCCTGACTTCAGTAGAGCTGAAAACTTGCCCTTATGGCCTGAATCAACTTACTCTCAATACAGGTATGGATCTGAAGTTACTCCTCACCTAAGGTTCAGTTTCACAAAGAACTGTGACAGGAGAGAATTAGATGAATTAAGCCCCTTTTTTCTGTTATATTTTTGAAAAACAAAGACCATGATATTCTTCAATTTCTGCTGGCAAGTGTGTGCTCTTCATCATGCATAAGTCAGCATTTTTAAGAAAATATTATGATAATGAAATGTAAATTAGATAAAAAAACTAAGGAAAACATAACTTTATTTTCCAATACAATAATTATATTTGCAAGAACAAACCTGAGTAGTAATATGTTCTATATATGGTTTCATTAAATATTCAAATTTTATAGACAATAATTAATTTCCTGTAAGAATATTCATACACTCTCCTAGGACCCAGTTTAAGAGTAGAAAGAAACCTGTAAATTTTCAATGCCCAATGACTTACTTTATCTACATTATCTCCCAGCTGCATTTTTAAATCTTTTTCCTTTCATATGAATGGTTTCTGCTTGTGATTTGTCTGAAAGCTCGTGGCATTCTTATGTACCAAATTGCTTGCTTAAATCATTTGCTCCTCTATATGATTTAACCAAATCAGATTAACTCATTTGGATTTTTTTTTTGTTTTGACACCATTTCCTCCAACTTTATTTTGAATTTTCAAGGAGTCCTTTTAGCCCATAGATGTTGGGTTCCAAAATGCAGAAGACTACAGATGTAACACTTCACAGATAATAGTTTTAAGCCAAGAAACCCCTGAAATCATCATGACTACCCATAAGATTAGATAGGTCTAATTGCTATTTAAAAAAATAAAGCAACCCACAAAAAACCAAACCAAACCAAAAAGCCCCCTCCCAAAACCCAAGCACAAAGTTGCAGTTTGATCTCCAGGGGCTTAGTAAATACTTCATGAGCTAAAGACACCCATTGGGTAGATTCTCAAGCCAACAATTATCTCAACTAAGAGTTAAAAATCATGACAACGGTCATGAAAGTTATGCAGAAATGTTGGTTCAATTCACTGACAGATTCTGTAAGACAGACACCACACAAAAGTTGAATGAAAGAATACAGATATGTAGGTTGCAAAAAAACTCAGGATAAGATGGCAGCCAGATCATTTTGATCCAGCCAAGAAAATCCTCTGCCCAAGACAAAAACAAGATCATATAACTCCAAATAAAGTGGGTGCAATGCCCCTGAAATGTGACCACACTGGGAAAGGGGAATGAAAAAGAGGTAGGAGGGAAGATAGTTGATTATGTGGCCATTCCTGCCCTGAACAAATCAGAAGTCATTTCACGAGGCAGATGGGGAAGAGGTCTGGGACTTCTGGGCATTTCTATGGGGCTGCTGAAGAGCTGCAGCAGACAGGTAGGAAATGCATGATGAATGTACAGCTGTCACTGACAACTCTGACTGACACATCAGGCAGAAGGAAACTGAAGAGACAGACCATTATCAGTTTAATGGGATGGTCAAGAACTGGAGCAGCAATGCACTCCTGTCATGCCATGGATCAAACAGCAAGAGTTAGTGCACCATACAAGGACACTTTAAAAGGAAAAAATTCTAGTCTTTTAAGGCAGGATACGAGCAAGCACCATGCTAAATTGTACACGCACACCACTGTATTAAAAGTGAAAGGGATCACACTAGACACTGAAATTCTACTATCTGCATGATCAAGATGTTTTAAAATTCTATCAAAATTTTTTAAGAAAAGTTCTTTGCACAGATTTGGCCCATGAGAAAAACTGATCTCAAAGAACTCCCACAAAAAGTTGTGAAGATGGCCACATACAATTAATAACAGGCAAAACATACAAAACTAGTCCGTTCCGGAGAAGCCAGCTTAGTAGTGTGTACACAAGATCTGTGCCAGTGATACTCAGTGCAAGAAAAAAGCCACTGACATGTTTATTTAATGCATTAGTGTAGATGTAAGCTACAGACTGTCTCTTGAAGAAGCCTCTGTTATCTGTAACTGTGACCTGAAGAAAAATCCATTTCCTCTGCAAATCTGATGACTAGCATGATCCTGATCATTCAAGTAGGACACTTAAGTCAAACAGATTAGAAGGATAAATTCTCTGTGAATATTGTAAGCACTGCTCAAACTTGTCAGGTAAGTTATTTGCAGCTACAGACAATCCCAGGCACCTTAGGAGAGAACAGCCATTTCTGTCCTGGTACAGAAATGGGAAAGGAGAGAAGATTCTTCCGGATCTCTGCAAACTGTCAGCTTTCAGGCCTAATGCATATAACTGTGCAACTATGTAGTTCACACAGAGTTCTAAGAAAGCAAATGTATTCCCACATTAAAAATAAAAATAAAAATAAATAAAAAATAAAGAGATATACTAATTCACAGGTTTGACTACAAGAAAGCATCACAATGATTCAATCATACCTCCACCTACCGTTAGCATAAAAATGTACGTAATTTATTCTAGAAGCTACAGAAGTTAACAAGCTATTCCTTAAAAGCTATTCAATCTCACATTAAGAGTTGTTTACAGTGTAATTTGAGAACAACTGTACTAGGTTATCCAGTTATCTCTCTTTCCCCTCACACCAGTCATTTGTGAGTGTTGGCAAAGAAAACAGGACAGCTCATACTGATATCTTCCCTGATAGAAGTCCCCAGCTTTATGGCTTAGGGTACTTCAGAGGCAGAGATTGCATCTTATTATTTAATTGATTTTTCTTCTAATGTCTTCAGCCTTAGTTATTCCTCTTTAATCTTAAAAAAAAATTATTTCAGTGTCTGGGGGATATGGTTATGCCTCTATCAGCAAAGTTGAGTTGCACTGTTTCCTCAGTAGAGCTCTTTCCTGTTGAAATAACTTTTAAAATCTTCTTTTAAATCAGATTAATATATGGAACTTTGTCAGCATTGCACCATTACACTGTGGCCCTTCTGTCACCTTCATTCGCACTCACAGGCTTTTTGAACTTTCTGAAGCATGTGTATTACAATTCAAAAAGTTGTTCTAATAGTGGTATTAACAGTAGTAGATACAAAGGCAAAATGAATTATTTCTTCCCCAATGTTAATGTGTATTTATAAATTCAAGGATAACACTGCCCTTTCCACCAGTCTCATTATGCGAAATGGCCCATTAATTGAAAAGAGTCTCTATAAAGCACTATCATTACTAGCTATGCGTTACTGGAAATGTTCACTTTGCCAGAAAGGACTATTTGCATCAAATTAACACTGAGATAGAAATATACATGTTATGGGATTGAAAACATATATGAATACTAGTATTAGTACACTTCAAAGAATGTAATTAATCAACAAGAATAACCCACACTGTATCTTTTATTTAAGTACAATAAGTCAGTAAAGCACGAAAACCCTTATTAGAAGAGCAAAATATTCAAAATCAGTAAGAAATACAAGCTGTTTACTTATATATACATCAAACTACTCTGAAATTACTCTGAAAGCTACCCATATGTATGAGTAATATCTAAGATAGATATTGACATAAATAACCAAGGCTTTTGAAGGAATATTTCTCAATGGAAAAGAGTTTAGGAGACAAATATACAACCACAGCAAATTGTTGTGAGAAAACTTACCAAGATGGCTGGAATTGAAATGTAAAAAATATGTAAGAAAATTCAGGCTGGACAAAATCAATAAATATGTATGACATGAAGCTCTTTATAACTTTGAGATAAGTGAACACGTACTTCATACATATAATACAAGACTATTT
Source organism: Ptilonorhynchus violaceus (assembly GCA_013397565.1). Classification (NCBI taxonomy): domain Eukaryota; kingdom Metazoa; phylum Chordata; class Aves; order Passeriformes; family Ptilonorhynchidae; genus Ptilonorhynchus; species Ptilonorhynchus violaceus. The sequence continues at coordinate 21,122 of VZRJ01001417.1, read as the reverse complement.
GCTAATTAGTCTGCCTGAAAAGGTTGTCAGAAAACAAAATAAAGATTCAGAACTGGTTCTGTCCTGACTAAGAGTAAACAGAGCTAAATACTACCAATTATTGAGATTTCATTTTTAGGGAACATTTCCAAACATGTTATCTCTGAAAGCAAGGTTTTATTTTTCACTTTTAAAACAAATTATACTTTTTGACACTCACTTTTTAATTATGATAGGTCTTAAGAATAAGCTATTCAAGTAAGGACTGTCCTTTTCACACATCCTTGCTCAACAATACACCTAACATATTCATTAGAGCTTTATCTTTTTTACTTTTTATTCTTCATGCTATGCAACATGATTTATCTATGCACCCAATCATAAATGTCTCATTTCTGAATAATGGTAAAAAAACAGGTACAAAGGCACCCATCTTGAAAAATCAAGTTAACCTAGTTCCAACACCTCTGACTACAAACTGCTGCCAAATCAGACTGCAATCTCAGATTTCTCTTAAAGGGATCAAAAACCTCAGCTATCTGACAACTCCAACTCCTATTTCTAAAGTATGGAAAATAAAAATTAAAAAAACAGTGGGTAGCTTGTAGTTTCACCATATACTTTTGTATACATATACTTGGCTATATTAAAAAGTGGTCATTCTGCAAGTGCAGACAATGTCACTAATGTTAGAGAATTGCATGTCACTAATGCTAGAGAATTGCAATGGAATTAATAAGTCTTAAGATAATTTGGTCATTCATTAGATTTGCACAGGTTACCAACAGTAATATTCTTTACAACACAGTATTTTTGATCTCTTTCTAAAAGCTTTACTTCAGCACATCCTTAGCCTTACAGAAAGTGGTACACCGCAACAGCATTCTGCCTTAAAATAAAGAACATGTCTTATTTGGTTCCTTCCTCAAAAACCTCAAACCAAAAAGAGCTATGTAAACTAAGGAAGGAAAAGAATAACATACATGTTACACATCACTCATCAGAAATAGCTTTTTCTATTATTAGTTTTCCATGCCTTTAATACTGCCGTAGACAACCAAAGTCTGTCTCTATTGGACTTTGTTCTCAAACTTAGCTTGGGTGGATAAATTCTGAGTTACAGCTAGAAAAACTATTACTGCTATAAGTTCTAGTTCTCCCAATTTATATAAATTTTTTAAATAATGGCATTGTAGATGAAACACTTCCATACTATTTTTTCTAAACTGCAAGCGCTGTCAAAAAAGTAAAAATAAGCTCAGTTCTGAAAAAATATTTTTAGAGCTGTCATTTATCTTCATCAGTTTTGGCAATGTAACATTAGAACAGCAGTTACAAGTTTATCACAATCAGTAGTATTATCAGTGCCCTCAGGGCAGATAACTCCTGATCCGCACAAAAAAATTTTATACAAGTACACCAAAAATGTAGAGCCACCTACCTGAGTGACAATGGTGACTTCAATACCATTCAGAGAAAACTTAGAGATTCAGCATTTGCACTATCACCAGAATGTAGGAAACACTTAATTTGTTGTATTCTGAACCTCAAAAGTGATTGAAACTTTTATTGCATTCTTCGTACTGAGACAAAATTTAGATGGAGTTACACGGACATATCTAGCTAAAACTGGCCTAGAGAATACACCAGAAATTTCTATATGTCTACTCCAAGTACACTACTAATAATTTTTCTATAAGTACATTCAGTGTAAATCCAGCAATTAATACATAAAGCCTTTTTGCAAAGGACATTGACACTGAACAGCTCAAGCAGCTTGTAGGGCAATGTTTTTTAGAGTGTGTTAATGCAACCAAGTCTGTGAAAAAGGAAAACTAGCAAAACTAATTACATAGGTGTGGTTGGGGGCATCCTGCCACACTGCAGAAAATAGGAAGCAACTAGTCTAGACCTTTGGCAGAAGGGAAACACAGCTAAAGCTATGATTACTAACCAAGTTTTAGTTCTGTCTTACAGAAATAAATTAGATAAAGTAGAGCAATAACATACTGCATATGTATTTCTAAGTTTTTCTATTATTTCTTTCTATGATTTTGCTGTGGGTATGCCTGCCTTTGTTTTTTAACATTCTGTTAATTTTCTGAATATTGCAAACAATTAGTTTACAGTCTCTGAGAAGATCACACATCTTTATACACAAAATGTCCACTTTATTTACCCTTACTGACACTGCATATGGCATATAAGGCTCAGCACTTGGCTGTAAAAAGTAGCAGTTCATTACGATGACGGACCACACCTGGTACAGAAGTAAAAACCTAAGAATTGCAACATGGGCCAGACCACAGATTCCACCATCCCAGTACTCTGCCTTCATGATGAACTAAGAGGAGGCCCAAGAAAGAATAACACCACTGCAAGCATAAAATGTCAATTATGCCAGTACTCTCCCAACTATTTTTGGCTCAGATTTCTTGAGACAGATGTGCTTCTGTGTATTTAGTACTTTCAATGGATTTTTCTTCTGTGAACTTGCTTAGCCAACCTTTCAACCTATACATATGTCCAGCTTCCATAAAGTGACTTGCCAAGAAGCTTCAACATTAGCTAAATCTTGCATTAAAAAAGGCTGCCCCCCTTCTTCTGGTTTTGAGTCTTTCTTCTAAATTTTCTGGGCAGCCACAAGTTCTTGTAGTGAAAGATGCTATGAATGATTCTTTCTCATTTATGCCCTCCATACAATCTTGTAACTGGTTAAATCACTGTGGTATTGTCCCACATTTGACTTTTTCCAAAAGTTAACTTCTCCAAGAGTCCTCAACATAGTCATTCCTTGTAAAGAAAGCCACATATTTTTCAGTCATCCTTGCTTCTCGTCTCCAATTCTCCTAAAACCTTTTGATATGAAAAGGCTAGAATGATATAAACTATTCAAGATCTAGGCATATCATGCTCAGTTTAATAAATGTTATAATAAGGTTCTTTATTCTTTTCCCGATAATCATTAATATTTAATTTGCTGGATTAACATTGTATACTTGACATGTAGCCCAAATCTTCTCAGAAAAATAATATTATCCAATAATAGGAGTAGTGGTTGTTTTTTGCTACTTCTGATTGATATTTGTACAAAATTTCTGAGAAAAAGATTAAAACTCCTACGCATATACTGTCACAACTTATTTTTCCTGAAAATGATAGGAACAGTACACCCTGTGCTTGGGCTCCATTAAAGAATCACAAAGTATTTGGATGATCACAAAGCTGTATTTACACAAAGAGCTAAATTTCAGTAGCTTAATGCAGTAATTAGAACCTGCTTCAGTCAATGCAACAAAGTTTATTTGCTGACTTCTTTTAAAGGTCAAAAACAAAGGCAGTCATTCCACCCATATGATTTTTAACCCTGACTAGAATCAAAAGAATTTTTTGTCTTAACAGCAAACTCAGAGCAATATATTTTACAAGTTTAGTGCATTTTTTCTATAAGCATGTGTTACAATAAGTTACAATAAAGGATTTCTCCTCTTCAAGAAATGTCAGCAAACAATTTGATGTGATTGCTTAAAGAACAATACAAAGCCAATTGGGTGCTGGACATCTGTGGTAGTTCTCCAGATGACATGCATAAATTCCATCGAATAGGCTGCTGCTGTGTTCTACAGCTAGCAAAGTTTGAAGCTAACATACTTTGTGGTCTGCATATGAACTGAGAGGAAAAGAAATACATAGAGTGACAGAATGAAATGGTAGCAGAAGCAAAGACTGGTTCAAAAGAAATACACAGATGAAGTTTACAAGAAAAATATGCCTGAGAACTTGTCCAAGTTTGTTAGAGCACATCAACCTGTCATGTAAAGACCAAAGGGAACTTAATTTGATTTTCTGTGCTTTTAAAAGGGGCTGGAAAATGGAATACATGCACCTCAGACAGATCTTTGAAGTCTGTCTGTATGAAAAGCAGAACCCATGCATACAATTCAAAATTGCATGTAAATCTTTGTTTCATCTTCCTTTCCATGTAATACAAACCAGGAAGAAATATTAGCTCTAGTCAAGATTTTTAAAAGTTTGTGTGTCACCCATTATCATTTTCTGTCTAGCTTATTTTTTACAAATCACTTTAATGACAACAGCAACTAACTGTTGTGAATGAATGTCTGAATACCATGAGAACATTTACTAACTTTACAGCAGTGGATCTTCATAAACCACATTACTCTTATTTTATACAAATTGGGACTAGTCAACTGTATCTACCCAGACTGTCTGCAGGCATACATTCTTACTTTCCCTTACCTTAAAGAATGTAAGAGTGAAGCTGGTGCAATTTATTTTATTACTCCTTACGAAAAAAGAATCACAGAAGACTCAGTACTAGCTAGGAAAGAAAATGGGCTGCAGAAACAGTCATCTGTCTTGCAAAGTGATGCACATGTCAAGACTCCTTCCTCTGTGTAGGAATTCTTCAACCTAAGCTATTAACTCCATATTAAAACTCCATGATTGTCAAAAGGAATTTCTCAGTGATTCCTTAAGTTTAAACCTTCCATACATTATTCAAGTCTTAACTTTGTAAACTAGTTTTTCAAAGCTAACCTATCATGAAGTGGGAAATTAATAAATTCCTCTTCCTTACATTTATTAAGCCCACTAAGCATTTAGCCACATTTGTCTTTCCTGAAAACACTTACAGTTGTATTTCCGAAACTAGTTTGGTTTCCTCTGCAAATGTTATGAAAGAAAAATTCCTTTTTTTTTTCATTGACAATCTACTCTTTCATATTAAAATTGACGTGAACTTGTTTTATTTTTTACCACATACTGAATATTAGAATGAGACTATTGAAATAATTATTCCCACAAGTTTTATAAAATTTTAAATGCTGAGCAGAAATTTTGACTGGCTCTAAGGAGAACCTTTATCCCCATGAGGGCAGTGGAGCAGTAAAGTGGTTTGCCCAAACATAATTTGCAAGATTTTACTGGGTAAAGCCTTGTGTAACCTGATTTGATCTCACAGCTCACCCTGCTTAGGGGATAACATTGGACTGAAGACCTCCGGCGGTCCCTTTCAAACTAGATCCCATAGATTCTAAGTAGGTGTTATCTAAAAATAAAAATTACATTTTAATACAACTCTTCAGAATATTCATTGGAAAGGAATACTGAAAATGGAAGCATTATTACAGCCATAGTTATTGTATTGTATTAAACGTTTTATCAACACAGAAAATAGGGGGAAGAGGGTCCCTCCCCATCCCACTCTGAGCTGGAATAATTCCATGTCTTCCTAATAACTACACATGAAACCTGTTGAACCTCATTCCCCAGTTAGTTGACTGTGAAGTTTCAAATGCCTGACATTGCTCTGTAAAGCACGTTCTCTTCTGCAATGCCAGCACAATTGCCTAAACCACTAACTGTAAAAAATCCAGGAAGTTCAAACTGAAAGAAAAAACAATTATTTATTTTTGTCTCAGTAAATTTTAGAAATTAATGTAGATAAACCATTACAAATAATTGCAAGTAAACACTGTAAGATCCACAAACAAGAACAGTTAACATCCAAGAAAATATTTCTTTGACTTGTGGCTGAAAAATGGGGAGAATTTCATTGTATTAAGGTCACAAAATTATTATTTTTTAATTATTAGTTTGATCTATGTAAAATTATTGAACCAAAATACTTAACTTCTCCCCAAATTATAGAACAGGAAGGATCAATATAAAAATGTAATGAAGTAAGGATGCTTGGAAAGAGGTTGGATAACATGCAGGAAATACCACTATTTAATTTTTTTTAATGTATTAACTGCAATTTCTGTACAAAGTAGTCTGGTTCTAATTTGTTCATTTTAAGTTACTTTAGTGTTTCTATTATTGTTAAGAATGGCTTTATTCAATAAATACAAGTCATTTACAAATGTAAATACTTTAATCAAATTCCAACTTTTGCTTGGAGAACCTGGAAAAAAATGAGTGGTGTTCCTTAGGACTGTATTGGGGCCAGTCCTGTTTAACATCTGTACCAATGATGTGGATAAACCATCTGCAAGTTCGCAGACGACACCAAGTTGGGTGGGAGTGTTGATCTGCTGGAGGGCAGGAAGACTCTGCAGAGGGATCTGAACAGGCTGGATCATGGGCTGAGGCCAACAATATGAGGTCAAGCAAGGCAAAATGCCAAGTTCTACTCTTGGGTCACAACAACCCCAGGCAGCTCCACAGGCTGGGGCAGAGCAGCTGGAAAGCTGCCCAGAGGAAAAGGACCTGGGGGTGCTGGTGACAGCAG
>VZRJ01001417.1:0-14736 GCA_013397565.1 Ptilonorhynchus violaceus | reverse complement strand
AATCTCTACAACTGCCTGAAAGGAGGGTGTAGAAAGGTGGAGATTGGCCTCTTCTTCCAGGAAACAAGTGACATGACAAGCGGAAATGGCCTTAAATTGTGTCAGGGGAGGTTTGGATTAGCTATTAGGAAACATTTTTTCACAGAAAGGGTTGTAAAGCATTGGAACAGACTGCTCAGGGAAGCGGTGGAATCTCCATCCCTGGAAGTGTTCAAAAAACATGTGGATATGGCACTTGAGAATATGGTTTAATGGTGAACATGGTGGTGGTGCTGATGATCTTAAAGGTCTTTTCCAACTTTAATGATTCTATTACTCTATGATTCTAACTTGTAAAAGCCTAAAGCAAAAAATCTGAATTAATGTATTATTTTTATTAGTTAAAAATTTTTAAAAATCAAGATGCATAAATCTGTTTAAGTTCTAGAGCTACTTAAGAGAATGTGCAGGAGTTTCCCTTCAGTAATGCAGGGAGAGATGGAACGTTCAACAGTGCATAGACTACAAAGAAGAGCCATGTGTTTTAGTGAAGTTACTACCTCTAGCACAGCACCATATTATTTAGAATGCCATTTTTAGGAAGGGACACATACAGGAACAGTTTTTTGGACTGCCAAACAATCTGTTTAATTGACTCAAGACATAACCAAAAATAGAATTGCAAAACATCACAATTCTCCCGACCAACTGCATCTCATAATATTGTTTTATGCTTGGTTTTTTTAACCACTAAATAATTAACAATCATAGCCAAAATGTGACTAAAATGGAATACCTCCAAAACCAATCTTGGTCAAAGACCGATAAACAATTTCATGGCCTAGCAGACTGCCTTTCACATATCTGAAAAATTCCTTGGTTTTGCTAGTGTTTGAAATACAATTTCTTGTTCTTTAGTGATTCCAAACACACTGTTCAGAATTGCATAATGTATTTCATTCTGCTTTGGCAGGTGGTTGAAAGAGCTCATAGGGTAGACATTTCTCCTGAAAGAATCTGGACAATGAACATTTGTCAGCATTACTTATGACCTTGCAATTTCTAAGCAGGACTGACTGTCCTAAAATAACAATATAAGCAAATACCTTTCATTACAGCTAAATTAATGTGCAAGCTAAGGAACTGCCTGTACCTCTTCCTGCCTATTTATCCAATCACTTAGCACTCCCTTTTTCAAGCTGCTGAGAATAATAAATGAGAGATTTACATGGGTCTGGCTGAAGCAGTGTGAAGGCAATCCAAATGCAACCTCAGTGCTATCCAAAGAGCCATCTTAAAAGGTCTGAAAAAGAATCACATACATTTGGAAGCTGAATGTTATCAGCTCCCAAAAATACAAGTTCTACAGTTTTAAGAACACAACCTGAACAAAATGTTCAGAAATAACGAAAGTATTAACTTTAATAATTTACACCTGATGTCCTAACATAATATTACAAACACCTACAACAGCAATTTGCTTCAAACAGCGGTATTGGATAGTCATGAAGTATCATTCCTTCAGCAACTCAGTACAAAGCTGATTTTAAAACAAGGATTTTTAAGTGGCCATATGGAAAAGAAATAATGATTTTTGGCAGTTTCTATCCTTCCTGTTCTGACATTAAGGCATCTTATCCTTCAAGATCATAACTGCATTAACTCTCAGCTTATTGACAATGAAACAGTCGGCTTTGTGGACTAAGATAACTTCTATTATATTGGTGGTACTTCCCAGTAAGTTGCTTATACGTCTAACTATTACACAGACTCTTATATTTCCCTGGCATTAGTATTACTCTATATACATCTAGGAGTTTTCCCAGAAAAGTCATGTAGGTCAACATGTACTTAAAACACCAAAACACGTAAAACTGTAAGTCATTTAGGAACTATGTCTCAACTTCAGAAAGAATCCAAAGAAACACATGAAAAAAATTTTAGTCAAATGATCTGAATATTCTTCCTTCTCCATTAGACTAAGACCATGATTTGACACTCCAGTGAGTCTTATACTAATCCAAAGCCATTACCAAGAGTTCTAAGTTTTCATCATTCTTGACGAACTAGTAAGGTTACACAAATTCTAGACTACCAAAATTAAATCTCACTGCAAAGAAGAAAAATCTTACTGACAAGGTTTTGAATTTTTTTAAACAACAGATTGGAAGTTATCTCACTCTTTTACAAATCACTTTTTGATTTTTTTGGGGGGGGAGTCAGAATTAAAAACTAGGAAGAAATTTTAAAATTATTTTAATTGTAACAATGCAGTATTTCATGGGGTTTTGTTTCTAGATTTTTAAGTATTTCAATTAAACTTCTTACTCCTAAGAACTAATAATAACTTGCTTTTACAAGGGAAAAACATCTCCCCATTTATCTACAAATCTGTAGTAGATAACCTGTAGGTAGGTTTAGTACCTGTAATGCCAGAGCAAGTGTTTGCACAGCATCCATTCAAAACTGATACAAGACTCAAAGATCATTAATATGTTCATGCAGTTTGATTGCTAAAAACAATGTCAGCCACTGTAGCAACTTTTGTATAAAGGACACATATCCTCTTCCGCTTAGAGACATACTAATTATAATAATTATCTTAATAGAGAATTGTCCTGAATGACAACTATATTCTGAGAGATAATAAAAAAGCTTTCATTTCCAAATTATAGAAGTCACAATGAGTGGTCATTAACTGAAAAGTATGAAGTGCACATGTGTAGAAACATCCTTTTTCTGCAGTACCCAGGACACAAGTGCATCCTTCCAGCAAACTGCATACCACATGGACAAAGACTCAGCCTGCAGACTAACAGTAAACTATCACACTCTGAAAACTCATGACGGTACAAATCCAAAATTATTGTGGACTTAAGGTGTGAACATATTCAGGATAGTCTGTTTGCCCATGTAGGACATGGGGAAAAACCCAAGTAATTAACTATTTCAAGTCATGTGAAGACTTCTTTGGAAGGGGCAGGCAGGTGGGAATCTAGAAATCTAGAATCTAGAAATCTAATCAAATCTAAAAGTATAAATCTAATCTAAAATTCTAGAGAAAGATAGATGGTGTACCATCCAATCTGGAAAAAACCAGAAGTTGTGACTGGTAGTGCATTAAAAGAGCATTAAAGCAGGAAAGGACACAAAATAATGATTCTGCTTTTGAAGTCATCACAGAAAGAAATTTGATTATGTGAGAATCTACTCCTCAGATCACCAATCCCAAGGGCAGATAACTGATCGCTTTTACTAAACCAGCTATAAGTTGCTGGTTGAGAATATACCACAGGCATCAGGAACAAAACATCACAAAACCATCAGAGGAACATGCCTCAGTTGCAAATTCTGTTTGGGAGCCTGAAGAGGATTTATCTTTTCATTTTACCAGATTCCAAAGAAAAAGAAAGACTCTAATTAAAGAGTAAAACTAAATTCATGAGGAATAGCAGAAGATGTCTCTTAAGCATAATTATAAATAAATAAGCATATAGAATTATTTTCTGCTTTGTTAAAGCTCTTACTGAATATTATAAAAAGCTTAAGATGGTCTTTTCTGTTTTAACTGCCCTCTCAAAAAAAAAAATCAAAACCAAACCAAATCAAATAATAAAAAAAAAACAAAAACAAAACCAAAAACCAACCAACCAACCAAACACAAAACAAAACAAAAAACCCAAACAAACAAACAAAACAACAAAAAGCCCCCCCAAACCAAACCAAACAAACAAAAACCCAAAACCAATTTAGGATGTGTCCAATAATGCCACTTCAAATCTGTATCATAAAACAGAATGAGTAGCATTACAATATGGGCATTGGTTTCAAAACCTGGTTCTTATTTCTGTCTGTATCTTGCTAAATTTTCTCATTTCCATCTGTAACTTGCTAAATTCTCTTACTATGGAAACCAGAGAAAAGGTATGAAGAAGGTGTGGATATTGTTTTTCAATGACCAGGTTGTGCAAAACCAGAAAAATCAGGACTACCATAATCCGAGATATAAAGGGCTAAAAGAAAAAGCCCATGATGTACAACTCTGTGGATGGCACAAAATTCACTATGTCTTTGGCATAAGTACTAAGAATAATGACGAGAGTGAAGACCAGTGAGAGTGAATGACTGGAGTGAAGACCAGTTTTCCTTGTTGCCCTGGGTTCAGGGGATGCAGACGTCTGTGGCATAGCATGAGCAAATGTACTGACAGTCAAAATCGAAAGGCTGTAACTTTGTATGACCCAAGCACACTGGCAGTAAAATTCAATTTTCAATTGAATTTCAATAGCATGCATGTGAAAAGCATTACTTTATATTTAAAATGGTTTACTGGTTATTTGCATTTATGCCTGTAGAGGCACAATCAGACCTTTTAGCAAATTAGAACCCATGGCAAGAGATCCTGTTTGGATACTATGAGTGCAGAGCATCAACACAACTGCATGCCTCAAAATATCACAAAAAAATTTATTGAGAGATAACAGATTGATAAGTTTTACACAGAGAATTTTCATCTTGGCTTGAAAACTACTCTATTGAAGTCTTAAAGACTTGGTTAGGTGAGTAAAGATTTGAGAATCGGGCCCAGTTAAGTGCAAGTTGAGGAGTGAAGGGTGGAGGACTGCATGTATCGGGGGACATTACAAGTATTTTAATCCCAACACAGACAGCAGTTCACAGAAAAAATGTTATCAAGCAGCAATAGCAAAGATTCAGACAAGCATGAATGTAATAGTTAAACAGAAATTTTGTCAGAATATGACAATCGATACTCATGTTCTAATGAGCTGAGGGAGTCAGGATCAATTCTATACTGTATCTAAAAAAAGCGAACCTTGAATACAGATGACCTAGGCACCTTGGTGACTCAGAGGGAAGAGTGCCATCTACTGAGTCAATAACTTAATTATAATAAAACCAGCAAATCATATTTTTGTCATGAAACAGGAAAGGAACTTTTAAGCAATATTTAAGAGCTTCCTATGTCCTATTGAAAAGTTAAGATTTTTATTTTGAAATATTACTGCAAATTATATGAGGGTGATTCTGTATTCCTACAGGAGTGGGCTAGTGTTTTAGCTGAATTAATACTGACACCTAAAATATTTCTGAATAGCTTCTGAATAGAGGCCTCTATTTCTAAATAACCTAGGAGCATTAGCTTCCAAGTAGAAGATGTCACTTTCTGAATATTCTGCCTCTTTAAAATTCCTCATATTTGGACATAGAAACATGAAGATGCTGAAAATGACACCTGAAAAAGTAGGCCTTTATGCCTTTTTTTCCCCTTCATATAAGATTCTGGTGTTGAGTATAACTATGTTGGAGGACAAAATATTAGAAAACAAAAACATAAAGACCCAGTTACAGAAGATATTTTGAATTTATTTGACCTTCGGGTTAATAAACTTGTTGATAATCAACCTGCAATATATAAAAGCATACTTTTGCAGCAAAATTAACTACTTCTAGAAACATGTGCAGTAGTCAAAGAAAAGTATGTAACCCCTTAGTGTGTTCTTTCTCACTCTTTGCCAAATACAGCAAAACATTATTTGTGCACAGATTTCAAATTCTTTAACTTAAATTGTAGAACACAAGTGATTAGTTCTGGATGTTCATGAACCAATTCCTGCTGTGCTTTATATATTTGCTAGGTATACAATACACACCTGAAATCTGGTCAGTGAAAAGTACTAGAAATGGAGCACAAACTGCATTGCCAATGTCTCTTTAAAAGTCAGAGGTATATCTTAAATTTTCTTTAAAATTTATTCTCAAATATAGCATAGTAAAACAATAGCAAACTGCCTTACTGGAAACCCTGCAAAACTTAAAAGCTGCATGAAGACTATTACAGTGCTTTCAGAGTGTTCCATTTCAAGTCTTTCACCTCCCTCATTACATTTTTCAAATAGCTAGCCTCACTTGTGTTTTACTGTCTTAGTGGGAAAACACATTTAAATACCTACAGATGATAGTTTAATCAAGTATAATCAACCACAGCTTTATGATGGCTATTTAAAAAAAAAAAGTCAAAAAATTTCGTCTGTGGAAAGCAAAACTTCAGAAATATCTGTGTTTCTAAAGTTTCGTCAAAAAAGCTGTATTTGGAAATATGAAGCAATCATGAGCTGGCAGTCTTGGATTTAACCTCACCACATGTAACAGGAAATTACTTGGTAACTATTTGGAAAAAAATAGATGCGTGGATCATCAAGATTTTGGTTTGAGAGGCACTATAAAATTATGTCTCATACAGTGTTCAGGGTGTCTACAGTACAGAAAAACAATAATTTCTCAAGCTTGATTTCAGCATATAAAACTGATGTAATTCCTAATAACAATATATGCAGTGACATACTAAGGGCAAAAATGACAGTTGAAAAAAAGTAAGAGATTTTGGTGGATTACATAAATAAAGTTACTTACCAACAGACTGAGTTCTTCAAGATGCTCTATGCAAATACACATTTTCATAAAAATACTACTACCAATATGATTATGGACTTCTTTTTTTGCCATAGTATTGACAGGCAACCATTCTCTTTCTGCTCTGTACTGACTTGGTATGATATCCCCTGCTCAACACATTCACACACCCCATTTTCCCTAATTTTCAAAATCAACGTTGTGAGGACTTAGGACGCAGAAAGAAGGATGGGAAAGTATGGCGGATCAATGTAAGTTCTGATGCACAGTAAATATCAGTAGTAATTTTGCTTCCTTCTGGTAGAGCTGTCAATACACATCATCTTTGTTATAGAGGACTGCAATGTAGCACTAAGTTTCTGGAGACTGTTTCTGGGACCCAGGGCAATAGCAACTCTGTCTCCACTCAGAGCTGCATCCATCCGAAACAATCATCCAGTGCTCACAGTGAACACTCATCCTTGTGTTGGAGACCATAGAATGGTTTGGATTTGAGAGGATGTTAAAGATCATCTAGTTCCAACCCCACCACCCTCGGTAGGGACCCCTTCCACTAGACCAGGATGCTCAAGATCCAAACTGGCGTTGAATATCTCCAGGGATGGGGCATCTGAGACTTCTCTGGGCAACCTATTCCCAGTGCCTCACCACACAGTAAAGAATTTCTTCCATGTATCTAACCCAAATCTACCCTCTTTCAGTTTAAAACTATTCCCCCTTGCCCTATCACTATATGCTCTTGTAAAAAGTCCCACTCCAACTCTCATGTAGTCCCCTTTTAGCTACTGGAAGGATGTGATAAAATCTGACTGGGGCATTCTCTTTACAGGATGGACAAACTCCCTCATCCTTTCCTCACAGATGTTTCACAATCCTCTAGTGATCTTCATGATCTGCCTCTGGACTGGCTCCTGTCCTTCCTGAGCTGAGGACCGCAGAGCTGGATGCAATACTCCCAGTGGGATCTCAAAGGACAGAACAGAGCAGCAGAATCACCTCCCTCAACCTGCTGCCCACACATTTTTGATGCAATCTTGGGCACGCTTGGCTTTCTGGAATCCAAGTGCACATTGCTGGGTCATGTCCAGCTCTTCATCCACCCCCAAGTCCCTCTCGGCAGGGCTGCTCTCAATCCCTCCATCCTCCAGCCTGTGTTGATGCCAGGGCTTGCCCTGACCTAGGGGCAGCACCTTGCAAGTGGCCTTCTTGGACCTTCTGATGTTCACATGTGCCACTTCTCAAGCNCCTCTTTCAGTTTAAAACTATTCCCCCTTGCCCTATCACTATATGCTCTTGTAAAAAGTCCCACTCCAACTCTCATGTAGTCCCCTTTTAGCTACTGGAAGGATGTGATAAAATCTGACTGGGGCATTCTCTTTACAGGATGGACAAACTCCCTCATCCTTTCCTCACAGATGTTTCACAATCCTCTAGTGATCTTCATGATCTGCCTCTGGACTGGCTCCTGTCCTTCCTGAGCTGAGGACCGCAGAGCTGGATGCAATACTCCCAGTGGGATCTCAAAGGACAGAACAGAGCAGCAGAATCACCTCCCTCAACCTGCTGCCCACACATTTTTGATGCAATCTTGGGCACGCTTGGCTTTCTGGAATCCAAGTGCACATTGCTGGGTCATGTCCAGCTCTTCATCCACCCCCAAGTCCCTCTCGGCAGGGCTGCTCTCAATCCCTCCATCCTCCAGCCTGTGTTGATGCCAGGGCTTGCCCTGACCTAGGGGCAGCACCTTGCAAGTGGCCTTCTTGGACCTTCTGATGTTCACATGTGCCACTTCTCAAGCTTGTCCAGGTCTCTCTGGATGCCATCCTGTCCTTCAGGGGTGTCAACCACACCACTCATCTTGGTGCGGCTTGCAAACTTGCTGAGGGGTGACTTGATCTCTTTGTCTATGTCATTGTTGAAGACGTTAAAAAACAGTGGTGCCAATATGGACCCTTGAGGAGCACCACTTGTCACTGATGTCCATCGGACTTTGAGCCATTGACCACTACCCTCTGGATGTGAACATCCAACCAATTTCTTATCCACTGAACAGTGCACTCATCAAATCCAAGTCTCTCCAATTTAGAGAGAAGGATGTTGTAAGGGACCATGTCAAAGGCTTTACAGAGTCTAGATAAATTACATCTATAGCTCTTCCCCTATCCACTTATGTAGTTACTCCCTTGTAAAAGGCCACTACATTGGTCAAGTAAGAGCTTTTTCCACTCAGCAGGTACTTCACCTGACTGGCATGACTGGCCAACTCTCTCAGGACTCTGAAATGCATCGCATCAGTCCCATAGATTTATGTATGTTTAGGTTCTTCAGCTGGTCACAAACATGCATTTCACTTAGAGCGGGAAGCACTTTGCTACCCCAGTCCTCATCTTGCAGTCCATGTCAGGCATGGAAATATTTTTCAATAGAGCTACCACAGCATGCATGGTAGAATGGGTTCTGAAATATGAGGCAAGGCCTTCCTTTGCAGACCATTATCCATTTGGTAATTTTAACTAAATTACTGTTATTTCAGATCTTTCAGCTATAAAGGCAAGTAGCAGTGAAGAAGGTTGTTTCATTTTAATAAGTTTAGTCATATAGAAGTGAAACTATTCACACCAATTATGTAAAAGACATTACAACAAAATACCTAGCAGACTAAGAAAATGGAGGTTTGGCCTTTTGGAAGAAAAAAACGGCCTGTCTCAACACTGGGCAACTGAAAGGAAAGGAGACAGACTGCTCTTAATGAGTGGGGAGGTCTTAGACATGTGGGTCGGGACAATGCCAAGCACAAATACAGGCTGGGTGAAGAATGAATTGAGTAGTCCTGAGGAAAAGCACTTGGGGATGCTGGTGGTTGAAAAGCTGAACATGAGACAGCAATGTGCACTCACAGCCCAGAAGGTCAACCACATCCTGGGCTGCATCCAAAGCAGCGTGGCCAGCAGGGGAGGGAGGGGATTCTGCCCATCTGCTCTGCTCTCATGAGACCCCACCTGCAGTGCTGCATCCAGCTCTGGGGTCCCCTGAACAGGAAGGACATGGACCTGTTGGAGTGAGTCCAGAGGAGGCCACAAATATGATCAGAGGGCTGGAGCACCTCTCCTGGGAGGACAGACTGAGAGAATGGGATTGTTCAGCCTGGAGAAGAAAAGGCTTCAGGGACGCCTTATAGCAGCCCTCCAGTATCTAAAGGGAGCCTACAAGAAAGCTGGTGAGAGACCTTTTACAAGGTCTTGTTGTGATAGAAGATGTATGAAATTGCCTCAAATGTATGAGATAGTCATGGCCTTTGCTCTGTTGCATCTTTATAATCCCCTTCCCCCAAAATATTACACTTAAACTGCCACTTACATATATACATATCTTTGATAGTGTGTTACCAGATACAAAATCTCTCTTTTTTTATTATAGTCTTTAATTTTTATCCAGTTTTTAATCTAGCATCTGACAAAGTAGTTTACCTACAAAAATCACAGTATTTGACACAATGGAAACAGCAATTCCAGAAATAAAGTATTTTATTGTGAGCTAGAAGAAATTACACACACTGAGTAATGCTGAAAGATAACTTAGGGAAACAGCTCATCTCAAACTGATTATCCAAGAGTCTTGTCTCTGAACACACACACTGATAAATTCCATCATATGCTTGCCATTTACAAATATCAAATATATTTACCACTGCGTACAACATACAAAATTCATGCACTCATATGAAGGAGGTTCACACAATGAGGACTGTACATTGTCTTACTAAGTATAAAAAAGTTTTCCCTCTGAGTCTGAACAGACTTTACAGACTGCATATTTCTAACTATGTGCAGTCAATGGACACAAGTATTTCCAAAGTTAAAGACAATGATCTAGCAACAGAAAGGTTGAAATTCCTTAATGAAATACCCTATGGGAATGGAAAGAATTTTAAATGAGAAAAATCCTTCACAGTTGAGCATGACTTCTTACTGCCAAATCTTCCACAAGACTACAAGGGTAGCACAGGAACTAAACTCTTAGCCAAAGGACCTTGATGAACCCTTTAGTTTTGTGAGATTTTATTACGTATCTATTGTCTCTAGACCTTAAAAAAAAGGTCCAAAGTACACATTCATTTTACACTGTTATGGGTCTGTGATTCCAAATAACTGTTTAACAATAGAGCAATTCTATTCCTACAGATGAGGTGATTTTAAAAACAGGACACTAAAACACATCTGTATCCCTAGTCCCACAAAACATTGCTCCAGACTACCTCACAGAAAATACTCCCATACAGCTGCACAGACACTTGGGGAACATGTGATTTAAGATTTGTATGGGATAAGACTGTCTTTAACACACAACAGGGGAGCAAAGGATGCACCTGAGTCTCAAGGATGGTGGAAAAGCTTATGGCCTACATTATTTGCAAGATACAAGTAGATCAGTAACAGTGACCTCTAACAAAAGAAGGCACAGTGAAATAACACCACTGAAACAGCAGAAAGAATTCTGCAGGCTAAAAGAAAATAGCACTAACATTTTAATTTTCTTTCCTAGTTCTAAAGAAGTCATGTAACTTGAACTCAAGTCACAGCTTCAGCATGGCACGAGATAAAAAAGCACAGGCAGTTGGGAGAAATGCTTTTTAAAAATTAAACACTACGACATTGTAAAAGAAGTCATAAGTACTACATTTTGTTTAAAGCGTGACACTTTGGTGACTCAGGCTGAGGAATATGCATGGTTTTGCTGGCTTTAAAGTGTGGAATGAAAAAGTGGTTTTGGTGTTGCTCCCCACTCATGCACACACACACAAAACATTCTCGTGTTCCTTCCCCTCCCTTCTGTACACTAAATCTAGTTGTTATCACCTATAAGCAAGAAGAAAGTACTCTGCCCTCTAAATGGCCTAAATCTTTCAATATGATATACTCATGCAGAGTTAGTTTTTATACATATATATAACTTTGCAGAGCCAAGTTAATATTTAAGGCACTTGGCATAAGTATTAGAGTTTGACTTATAGATCAAAATACAGGACTGCAGCCATAGTAAATACTCTTCCTGATAACTCACTATACAGAACCACTTAAAGAGAAGTTAAGGTCACAAAGGATGATAAAATTATATATTATAGTTATATAACTAAATATAATTCTGATGGCAGAAAGACGTTCTGGATGAGGCTGAGGAAGATTAAAATCTTCTTTTACAGCCAAAGCAGCCGCACTGTATCATGTGTCTGATATCCAACAGCTAAATGTTTTAATATGTTTTTGATTCTTCTAATGGTCAGAGCAATTGTAATTTCTCCATTACACATAAACAGACGTATCTAATTTATTGAAATAAAACTGCTGTATGTAACAAATAATGATTCTGCTGCAGTATATTTCACTGCACTGGGCTACCACCAAAAAGCCTGAAAAAAATCAAAAAACTATTTCATACTGTGCTATAAATACTATTAAAGGAAATCATAATCTTCAGGCAGGAAAATACATACGGAAAAGAAATACCTCTCCTCTCTCTGAAAGAATGCAAGTTCACCACTACACACTTCCACATTAAAACACTTTATATATTCAGTGCTTGCCTGAATAAGTTTCAAGAGAAAGCTTCTATAAACCATTAAGAAAAGTATATTTCAGTTTGAAGGGACATACAACGGTAATCTAGTCCAAAATATAGAAGAAATAGAGAATAACAGAGAAGAAATAGAGAAGGTACAGAAAGACTTCTAGTCAAAACTGGAGAATACCTTCACCATGCATGATGAAAATAGATAAGAGAGGTGTAAGGGCGACAAAAAAGTTCTTTGGTTTTTAGCTGGTTAAGACTGGTCTTTGCAGATTACTTACTTTGTACACAAAAGTAAGTACAGCATACTTGAGGAATTATTCTGAAGATACAAATCAGGTACTTAAAACTCATCCCAAATAATTTTTAATCATGGCTTTAGGCTTGCTTCCACAATCAGAAAAACAATTCTCACACAAAACTAGAATGAGAAAATTACTATTGCAATGGGTGCTGAAAACTTAGTGATTGTTGGTTCAATTTTGCAAGTCAAATAATCAGCAACACCTTCACGGCAGTTTGAGTTGACATCACCCAAGGGTTCCCTGCACTAGGTCTACTATATTCTATTCTTAATTATGACATTGCTGGAATTTACCATTCTAACTATGTATGAAAATAAGAGTTAAAATAAAACACGCACACCCCCACTCATTTTACAATTTGTTCCACTTATATAAGAGTTCAAGTTTATACTTACTATGCAAAACCTAAATATAAGAAGCTTCTTAGGCATAAAAGCGCTTTTTATATAAAGCAGTATTTTCCTGTTTATGATAGTTGAAACTGATCTTGACCGTTGTTCCAAGTCTAGTTCAACAGCATTTATAACTGAAATCCACTCTCTCTTGATATACAATAATTACAAAATGCAACAGAGCAAAAGCAAATAAAACATTCAGTACAAAGGATCTACACACAATTCTGTGCCAAAGCACCAAATATTAGAATACTATTGAAAAACTAACATTTTGACTCAATAAACCGTTCTAAATCACTGGAATAAGACTGTTGCCTGTCAAAGAAGTGATCAGTCAATACTCAAACAAAGGTAACTGTACAGAAATTTAAAAAAAGGAAACTTAAATTGTTGATTAAATGTAGTAGGTTGAGGTACCACTACCATATGTATCAATCGTGGTAAGCCTCAGCAATACACATGCAACAACTCTGAGCTATCTCCACAGTGTTCACAGAATCATAGACCTTATAGACCACCTAGTTCCAATGCCCCTGCCATCACCAGGGATACCTCCCACCAGACCAGATGCTCAAAGCTCCATCCAACCTCGCCTTGAGCAGTTCCAGTATGAGGCATTCACAGCTTTTCTGAGGAACCTGTTCCAGTGCCTCACCACCCACACAGTGAAGAATTTCTTTCTAATAACTAATCTAAAGCATAGAATCTCCTGAGTTGGATGGGACCTACAAGGATCATCGAGTCCAGGCTCTACACAGGACACCCCAAGAGTCACACCATGGGCCCGAGAGCGTTGTCCAAATGCTTCTTGAACTCTGTCAGGCTTGGTGCTGTGACTACTTCCCTGAGGAGCCTGTTCCAGTGCCTGACCACCCTCTGGGTGAAGAATGTTTTCCTAATATCCAATCTACACTTCCTCTTTAATGCCATTTCTTCAGGTCCTGTCACCGGTCACCAGAGAGAAGAGATCCATGTCTGCCCCTCTGTTTCCCCTTGTCAGGCAGCTGTAGACCACAATGAGGTCCCCCCGTCAGTCTCCTTCAGACCAAGTGACCTCAGTGGCTCCTCATATAGTTTTTCCTCTAGATCCTTCACCATCTTCACAGCTCTCCTTTGGACTCTCTCTAATAGCTTTATATCTTTCTTATATTACATGGCTCAAAAATGCCCCCAGCACTCGAGGTGAGGCCACCCCAGTGCAGAGCAGAGCAGGACAATCCCCTCTCCCTTGCCTGGTTGGTGATGCTGTGCCTGATGCACCCCAGGACACGCTTGGCCCTCCTAGCTGGCAAGGCACTGCTGGTACCTAGCCTCTTTCAATTCAGAGAATCACAGAATCACCAAGCCTGAAAGAGACCTTCAAGATCATCTGTGCAACAGCCAACCCAGCACAACCATTATCACCTCTAAACCATACCCCTAAGTGTCACATCCAGACATTTCTTGAACACTCTCAGAGACGATGACTCTACTACCTCCCTGGGCAACTTATCCTAATGCTTATTCCACACTTACAGAGAAAAAATGTTTTCTGATATCTAATCTGAACCTCCTCTGGCACAACTTGATACCATTTCCTCTTGTCCTTTTACTTGAGACATGGCAGAAGCCTCCATCCTGCTACAACCTCCTTTCATGTAGTTGTAGAGAGCCATGAGGTCACCCCTGAACCCCTCTTCTCCAAACTGAAGAGCTCCAGCTCCCTCAGCCTAGTGGTGTTCCAGCCCTCTGATTTCCTTTGTGGCCCTCCTCTGGACCTACTTCAACGCATCCTTCCGCGTTGGTCCGCATCCTTCTTATGTTGGGAGCCACCGAGCTGGATGCAGCACTGCAGGTGGGGTCTCATGAGAGCAGAGGGGGAGAATCACCTCCTTGTCCAGTTGGCCACATTCCTTTGGATGCAGCCCAGGATAAAATGGGCCTTCTGGGCTGCAAACACACATTGAGAGGTCATGTCCAGCTTTTCATCCCCAAGACCCCCTCTGCGGGGTTGCTTCCAATTCATTCTCCATTCAGCGTGTATCCATATTTGGGATGGCCTCGACCCAGGTGTAGGACCT
>VZRJ01001416.1:11444-30472 GCA_013397565.1 Ptilonorhynchus violaceus | reverse complement strand
ATATATTTAATATATTATATATTAATATTGTGTTTATATTATTCTATCTATATATGTATTCAAGGGTTAACAATCCTTGAAAAGCTGACTGGGAGCACTAAGATCTGCTGAGTACAGATTTTTTCTTCAAGGAATAACTCTGCGCACCAGTTCAGGCTGGGGGCTGACCTGCTGAAAACCAGCTCTCTGGAGAAGGATCTGGTCCTGGTGGACAACAATCTGCTTCTGGAGCAGATCCAGTAGAGGGTAAGAAACATTAGGGCCTGGAGCATCTCTCCTATGAGGAAATGCTGAGAGAGATGAGCCTGTTCGGCCTCAAGAAGAAACAACTTAGAGGGGACCTCATCAAGGGCATAAGTACCTGAAGGGACGGTGTCAAGAGGATGAAGCCAGACTGTTATCTGTGGTGCCAAGCAATAGGACAAGAGGCAATGGGAAGAAACTGATGCACAGGAAATTCCACCTGAATATGAGGAAGAACTTCTTCACTGTGTGGGTGACCAAACAGACTGACCAGAGAGGTTGTGGAGTCTTGCTCACTGGAGACATTCAAGAACCACCTGGACGCAATCCTGTGCCATGTGCTCTGGGATGACCCTTCTTGAGCAGGGAAGTTGGGTCAGATGACCCACTATGGTACCTTCCAACCTGACTCATTCTGTGATTCCATGATTCTGTTTTTAATTGATTTCCACACAAACATCTATCCTCCCCTATTCCAGTTTCTCCTACATTGCATGTTGTCTTAAAACCATATGGGAAAATTCTGCCAGATTGACCTTTACGTCTGTGGAATCCTGATGATTGCAAGGAGGATAATTTTATGATAAATCATAAAGGTTAAGCCATTATTTGAGCACAATATGTGTCATGAAAAATTATTTTAATAATAGTTGTTATTAAAAGTAACATTTGTTTTTTTGATCCTTTAGCCTGCATCTAGTCTATACACAAATACTGAAATATAAAGTTCCTCCCAAGGAAAAGAAAAATTGATCTGATCCAGTTTATCACTTTACTCAAGTTACTGAGAATTCTATTTATGTCATTTTAAACTTCACCTTTACATCCAGGATACCAGGGTTAAACTAAAAAAGAAAGCTACAAGTGTTTTTTCTTGATTCTATTCAGTTTCTTCTAGTCATTAAAATTCAGTCTTCTTCTATTCATTAAAATTACATCTATAACACATGCCCTTGTTATTCACATCTTCTAATATTATTCACAACACCCACCCAATTATCCATACTTAGAAAATCTAAATGAAATCAATATCTATCAAATGGAATCATGCTCTTCCTGCACTTTATTTCTCAGTCTTAATCAAATTACTTTTATTCCTCCTGTAAGAACAACATTATTATGCACTTTCAGTACCTTTATTAACAATAGTTCTGAACCTACAGAAATTTCTTCCTACAGGCGCATTCTAAAAATGTTCTTACTAAGTTCAGATTATTCAAGCGTCACCTAAACCCACTTCTTCTACTAAAGCAGATAGTGGATGTCCCATGGATGTGAACTGGTGAACCTCTATCTATAGAGCCAGTCTATCCTGTTTCTATCCTTTTTTGCAAAGAGATTTATTTTGTATGAATGAGCCTTCTTACTCTGCTTGCAAGAATCATCAGGAAAAAGACATTTTTATGCTCTCTGCTCTCTAATTATGCCAGGTGATTTCAAAAGAAAGAGGGTAAAAGAATCAGTGCCCTAATCCTGCATAACACAGCAGGATGTCTGCCAGTTTGTGCTATATTTTATGCTCAGTACCATACCTCCTAGTCTAGCCAACCTGCATCAGCAAGATGGCTTTATTGCCAGAGAACTGTCTGGAACCACTTGCTTTGCTTTCCTTCACCACACCATCCAAATGGACACATCTGTTAAGAGCAGGATTTCCCCCAATAAGTCTTACAATTAATCTTACGCTTCATTTATCTGCCTAAAATTCCCATTTACCAATGTGACATTTTTTAATGACTGTATGACACAAAAATATTGAGAAATATTGTTTTCTTCTATCTCTTATTTTTATTAGCATCTCTTAACTGATATTTCACTTCCTACAAAGTAGAAAATAGGAACATATTGTTTCAAAGTAGATGATGGTTACATGGAAACAGCTCATCGCCAATAAACTCTCAGAAGATCTTGTTGGGGAAAGGGAACAAAAATGTGCATAAATGTGAAAAGAGAAGGGGAACACATATATTCACTTTTGATACATTTACTGCATTGATACATGCAGCAGTCATTTAAATGTGATCAATTTCCTTGTTACTCCTGACTCTAATGCAATATATAAGTACTTCATTTATAGAAAGCTAATTTTTACTGGTTTTTATTTATTTTGTGGGATTTTTTTTCAAATGTGGTATACAGAAGTGGTAGAATGATAAAGTAGATAGAATAGACTTGACTGTTAAGGTTCTCAATTCAGCAAAGCAATTAAGGATATGTTTATTTTTTATTTTCATGGAAAAAATCATATGACAGTAAGAATTAAGTTTTCCAAGGCAAAGAATAACTTGTTAGTGCCTTCATACATGTATAACTGACCAGAAGTTTGGGTTCAGGAGAATCAGGTTATGCTCTCTGATGGCTTTATTTTAGGAGTTACCAATGATTCATCTGTTCATTATTGAACAGCTATCTCAAGCAACTTGAGTTCCTGACTCTTTCAGTTTGTAATGGCAAGAATATTATTTGGCTTGGTTCTAGAATCTGAAGAAAATTCACGTTGACACGGAGGTTTCTTGGAGAGGTCTCAGAGCAGGCTCAGCCATGGGATCAGACCAGGCTGCTCAGGGCTCTGCACAGTTAGGCTGCAGAACCACCCAATGTCAGAGACAGCCAGCCTTCTTTGGCCTTAGCTCAATTGATGGGCTACCTTTGTGGGAAAAGATTTCTCCTTACCTCCAGCTGGAACTTCTTTTGTTTCAGCTTGTGGTATTGCATCTTACCCACACCACCATGAAGAACCCAGCTTACCTGCTGCATGCCTAGCCACCAGCCCTAGCTGTGCTCTTCGATCTCTGAAACAGTCTCTTATCATGGCTGAGCCAGCCACAATCCCACAGCTACACTGAGTAATCCAGGGCATCCAGACCCACCTTCTCAGTGGCCTCTGCTCAACACAGTAATATTTGTTTGCCATTCTTCCTCTATCGAAGACCTCAGATTGGAAGTTTGTGGTTTCTCCAAATGGAATTAAATCTGGTAAGGGATATCAGTGACAAGAAGAAAAGCTTCTGTAAGTAGGTCACATAGAAGACAAAAGGAAGATTAGGGAAAATGTGGATGTTCTGATGGATAAGGTCAGGAAGCCATTTACTCAGGACATGGAAGAAGCTGAGCTGCAGAATGCCTTCTTTGCTTCAGTCTAACAAGACTGGTCTTCGAGAATCACAGTCTTACACACATTTACATGCTTTCTTCATGCTTACATACATTTACTTTCAAAGTAGTGCATATAAGACATTATAAAACTGAAAAGTGCTAGTGTTTTGAATCCTTGATGTTGTTGTAAAAATATTTCAAGTACTGTAATGTGACAATACTTATGTAAATCAAACTATGTTTCTCTATCTTGCACATACAACATGATAAACACCTAAATTTTTTTTTTTTCTCAAGAAAATATCTAGCTGAGATTTAGATGAGAAAGCATGTTTAAGCGCTTTTCTTTCCAGATGAAAATATTAGCTAGCAGAGCAGAGGGTTATGGAGGCTTGGTGAAAGGGAGTGTTCAGGAGTCTATCTTTTATAATACTGTGTTTGTCTCTAAACATTCAAAGCAATTCTACAGATGCAGCAGGAGGGACTGCACACAGAACTGGTGTTTCTGTGGCAGCTCTAGGCCTGTCAGGATTGCCTGTCCAACTGCCTTAGTTATATGGCTTACCACTAGCAGAAATAGGACTTTTAATTGTTGCTAAACAAGTAAAAGATGCATTCTAAAAGATGCCTTCCAAAAGATGCAGATGCGTCTGTTGGTGTGTAGGAGAGAGAACTGCATCCACAACAGAAGTTTCCCAACAGAGTCTCAAGGGAAGTGGAAGAACAAAGTTGCACTTTACAGCAATAAACAATGTATGTATCCTACCACATGCCTCTCTTTAATTTCTTGATGAAGATATTTCTTCCTGTTAGTATGGAAGGAAGTTTCATGTAAAAATAAGGAGCTCATTAACACAAAACATCTTAACTAAACATGGCTTTGAAATCATAGACAAGATGTGCCATCTATTCGCTGCTGAAACTGGTTGAAAAATAGACAAAAAATGTGATCAAACTATTACAGCTGTTGAGAAAACTTTACAGAACAGTGGAAAAGAAGCTAAACTTTACTGCCTATAGGCAAAAAAAGAGAAATATTTTAACATAAAAATAATTATTTAACATACTTTTGTAATATATCATTTCAATGGATACTGTAATTGTCTGCTTCTTTACTTTTAATGCCAATGAACTTTGAGTTTATATCTGTTATATTCTGGTAGAGGAAGGAATTAAAAAATTTAACAACAAAGGGAGATATGATCTGATAATTTTACTGTTAGTATAGACTGTCACTCTTAGTTGTGTTATACTAAAGGAATTGTAAAATTATTCCTCTAACTAGAATCCTGAAAATTTCCTTGAACACAAAAGTAAGCAGTTTTGTTTTTACTTTTTCCTGTATTAGAGCAACGAGGCAAGATTTAACAGATGCAAGAGTAAATGACAGACACAAATTCTGATTGGGATTGCGGTTTTCACAAGGAGTGTTTGCTCATACTTGTGATATTATGCTGGATAAAATACATCACCATCAAAAAAACCCAAACCCTACCTTTTTGATCTAATTACTGTAGAATACTAAGTATTAAAACAAGTTAAATGTGACACTTGTTTTAGGAGTTAGGTTCCTTTTTTAAATTTTTTTCCCCTCAGCAATAGGTCTGCAACTGTACTGGAATGCAAGATCTAATTGAAAAACAAAACCTATATTTGTTTGAGTTAAATGCAGTTTATTTCTCTCCCTCTCCCCCTCTCTGGGCCAGTTAAAATGCAAATACACACATAACAAGCACTTTCACCCACACAACATAGATAAAGAATAATGCCATTTGCATCGTTAAGTTTTGTGGCTCTTGCAAGGTTGCCAATTGTTGTCCCTTATTCTCTTGCAAATAAAATTGAAGGACCTGTTCTATTTGTTGATGTTACTTTAATTATTTTTGTTCATACTAATACTCCTATTCATCCCTTAACTGTTAGATTTTCACTGTTGTTCTCCCACGGCAATTTCAATATATGGACATCTGTTAATGATTATTCAAAAAATAAAGTATTTCTGCAACAATGGGCCTATAGGGTAATAACTAGTTACTGCTTAAAGGACAATTGCTCATATAGGCAAAGAAAGAGAGGGAAGGTTTTACTGGAACCATTTAAAGTGTAACGCTGCAAAGAGAAGTGGACATGATTCTGACCTTGCCTACGCTGAAGTTGATGGGGCTGTTAGACATGCTGATTTCTTCTGTCTTGTACAATTTCAGCCTACAAAAGCTAGTTCATTCAGATCACTAAGCCACAGAGAACTTAAAAGTCTGACTAAATGAGTGTGTGGCAAACTGGGCTTTGCTCAGTAAAGCCCTTTACAGCCTCTGTAGCCAGCGCTTTTACTAAACCCCATTTTTTACAAAGACAGTGAACTCCAGTAATCAAATTCCAAGTCAAGTGCTGAAGAAATTACCACTTTCTAGCAGTTTCAGTAGTTAGTTTATCTTTCTGTGGAGGCTCCAAGTCAGATTGAGATCATGCATGCTGAAGTATCTTTTAAAAGGATGCTGCATTTTATTTGCTTTCAAGGAGGTGCGTTCACATGAGCTGCTCTGTTATTTTGCAATAAGTGGGTACCAAATCACCACCTTAGCCTGTGGCAAATGGAAGAGGTCATTATTTTCCTGAGTAAAGGTTCTGAGCAATCCTGAAAGGTTGCAACAGGTTCTGAGCAATCCTGAAAGGTTGCAACAGGTTCTGAGCAATCCTGAAAAGATGCAACCTAGCTTTAAATTAAAAACTTTTACCATGAAAACAATGATGGAAGATATCAAAATAAGTTGTTATGGCAACTGGCATGCTGAGGATAAGTATGTTGATAAGAAATGAAAAACAGATACAAAAAAATGAAGGAATAAATTGGATTGCTAATTAGGAATTCAGTCATACAGTTACACATCTTGAAAGGTGTGAAATATTTCCCCAGTGAACATCAACTATTTGGCTGGTGAACACTGACAGAGGTGTTACTGCCTGTTTCCTGCCCACAAGGCATAGAGGGAATATTATATTGGTTTTTGAATTGTATTGGGTCAGGGATTTGTCTCTGACATAAAAAAGCAAAGCTCTTTGCTTTTCTTTCCTGTTTCTTCATGAGACATGGGAAACTCTGGGCAGCAAACCTAAAGGTCATCCCTCCACATCCAGGGCCCTGAGGAGCACGAATAGAACAGCTCTGTCATCTAAGAAACTATTACTTACTTATCTTTTTCCCACATCTCCCACATCTTCCTATAATTTCCTCTTCAATTATTGTTTTTATTAATATCAATGTTCCAGGTGTTTGTCAAGAATTTCCATAGCCTTTGTTCTGCATACATTAAAATACATAGTCTGTGCATTACAAAGGAGCTTACTTAAGTTGCAGAGGTAAATAACTGAAAAGTAAGCAAACACCAGAATTGACATGGTGGCCACACCAGCCCTCTACACAATGCAAATCTGTTTTTCGTTACTTGGCCACCACTGTATGAGTGATGTGGCTATGGAATCAGACTACGTTGTGAGGTACAACAGAATTTTATTGATATCATCCTGTTTTAAGCATAGCAGCATACAGCTGCCTATGTATCTATTATTCTGTAATGTTGCACAGGACTTTTACTGGTTCATCCAGCTACTTGATAAAAAGCAAACAGAAAAAGAATAAATACTTAATGCATAAAAATTTTAAAGAAAAATAATAGAAACTTAGTATTGAAAGAATATCAGTCAGTTTTCTTAATTGTTGAGCAAGGCTTGGCTGTGGACTATGTAGAGTGTAGTACTAGTCTTCTCTTTCCTGGAAGCCTGCAATCTAACAATGAAAATTACACTTGATCCTGGAGTCACAGAAGAAAATGAGAGTTGTATACAGGTCTTAAAATTTATCTTTTCCACTTCTTTTAGTCATAATAAATAATTCTTAAGAAAATGGAATAGGACTATCATATTAAATCTCACCAGAGAAAACTTATTTTGGAACTTGCCGCTAGAAGGTGTTCCTTTGCCTATAAATATTCACTCATCTTCAGTACTGTATTAATTAATGGCTTTTTTAGGATTCCTCAGTCTTATTAGACTTTTCTTTTTCATAGAATCATAGAATATCCTGAGTAGGAAGGGACCCAAAAAGTTCATCAAGTCCAGCTCTTGGCCCTACACAGGACAGCCCCAAGATCACACTGTGTGCCTGACAGTGTTGTTCAAATACTCCTTTGAACTCTGTCAGGCTGGTGCTGTGATCACTTTCCTGGGGAGCCTGTTCCAGTCCTCAACAACCCTTTAGGTGAAGAAACTTTGTCTAATATCAAAACTAACCCTCCCCTGACACAAATTCTCTGGTCCTGTCACTGGTCACGAGAGAGAAGACATCAGTGCCTGCCTCTCCTCTTCCCCTCGTGAGGAAGTTGTGGACTGTGATATGGTCTCCTCTCAAGTCTTCTCTTCTCTACTCTGAATATGCCAAGTGACCTTNGTCTGTACACACATCCAGGGTTGCAGAATCCAACACTTGTCTTTGTTGAGCTTCATACAGTTGGTGATTGTCCAGCCCTCTGATTTGTCGAGGTCTCTCTGCAGGGCCTCTCCTCCTTCAAGGGAGTCAACAGCTCCTTCCAATTTAGTGTCATTGGCAAACTTAGTATACCTTCAAGTCCTTCATCCAAGTTGTTTATGAAGATGTGGAAGAGCACTATTTTATTTAATTTGTATGAATCTCTTTGCTTTCAACTTAACCTGACTTTCAGAGACAGTTGATCTGGGCTTTTTTTGCATTTGGCTGTATGTATGAGGTATCATATATAAGAAGATACCAGCTTTGTCTTGTGTTCCCAAATAACAGAAAACAACTTTGTGGGACAGGCTTTCTAGGACTTAATAGCTGAAAAGTTGACCTCATCTCTAACTTATAGTGTGCTCCTAACTGTCTGCCATTCTTCCTTTTATAGTTAAGGATTCCTGTTGGTAAAACTGTTACCAGACATCAGCTTCTTTCATACTGAATCCAGAAACTCTTTTGTTACCTCAGTCCTCCTCACCCATCTCTAAACTTGCACCTCAAATCCTGTGTTCACTTTTGGATCCCTCACTACAAAAAAAGACATTAAGGTGCTGGAGTTTGTCCAAAGAAATATAACAAAGTTAGTGAGGGTTCTAGAGAATAAGTCTTATGAGAAGCAGCTGAGGGAGCTGCAGTTTTTCACCTGGAGAAAAGGAGGCACAGGACACCTCATCACTTTCTACAACAACCTGAAAGGGGGTTGTAGTGAAGTGATGGTCAGCCTCTTCTCACAAGTAGCAAGCTATAGTACAAAAGGAAATAGCCTCAAGTTATGTAAAGGGAGATTTAGACTGGATATTAGGAAAAATTTCTTCATGGAAAGGTTGGTCAGGCATTGAAACAGGCTGCCCAGGGAAGTGGTGGAGTCACCATCTCTGAAGGTATTTATAAGACATGTAGATGTGACATTTAGGGATGTGATTTAATGATAGTCTTGGCAATGGTAGGTTAACTGTACCAGTTGGACTTGATGTTAAGAATCTCCAAATAACCTGTTCCAGTGCCTAACCACCTCCACTGTGAATATCTAATCTAAACCTATGATCTTTCTATTTAAAGACATTTAAGAGAACTACATGCTCTTATGAAAAGAAGTCCCTCTACAGATTTCTTGTATGCTACATTTAGGTACTGGAAGGCTGTTAAAAAGTACCATAAAGCCATTTCTTCTCCAGGCTGAACAGACCAAAATGTTTTAGCCTGTCTATAAGTGAGGTGCTCAAGCCTTCTGCTTACCCTGATGATCCCTTTCTGGACACCCCCCAACATGTCCATGTCCTTCTTATGTTGGGGGCCACAGAACTGAATGACATACTTCAGGAGGGGTCTTACAAGATCAGAGTAGATTTGATTATGTGTTTGTCACAGCCCACTATGCAAATAGCTTTGTCTGCCATCTTCATAATGAACAGATCAAATCCATAGACTATCCCAGAAAGCAAGAATCATTGTTTATGGACTGAGTTGAGAAAAACAACAGTGGTATCATGCATCCAGAAGACATAACATCAGTTTGCTGAGGAACTTACTTTACAAGAGCCTAGCTCTGTGAACAGTGTCAAGCACCGTGTCAAGCACTTGTAGCAGTTTCATTAACTTCAGTCAAACTGAGTTGCAAATCACTAGGTCTCTGTGGCTAAATACCCACACATGAAGCTTTGTCAGAGATTGGAAAGGTTGATGTCTCGAGATATTTTGGGATGCATATGTGGGAGGGGCAGGTCTTGAGCCTTGGCCTGGTGAGACAGTGAACTGCCCCACACCTCCCATCCCTAGAGCCTGTATCCCAGCCCCACAGTGTCTGTCAATCATGGGCACACCGAAAGCAGGGCTCCACCTTCCCCTAACTCAGCTCCTGAGTGGCTGAATGACAGGAAGTCCCACCTGAGGGGAGGGCCCACAAAAACCAAAGGGTATTTAAAGCTGAGTGTGAGGCCAGTGCATGTCTTGACTCTACCTCCCTCTTGGAGTTTCTATCTGAACACTGCTGGAACCCAGGAGTTGGTAGCTATATGTGTCTGTTTTTCAGTATCTTTTCTGTCTTTCTCTCCTTCTTCTAATTTCCTTTTCTTGGAATATTTTGAGTACCTTAATATTGAGTGGGTTTGAAGTTTGCTAAATTGAATGGGCTAAGTTAATGCTGTGAGAAGTGTTTTATGTTGATTGGATGTTGTACTAAACCTTTTCCCATAGTTTGCTGGTTTCCTCTAGCTGGCGACTAAGCTTTTGTGTTATTTTGACCTCTTGAGAATATCTTGTTGGTATTTCTCCTGTGAGTCCAACCCAGAGTGCATGAATCGCTGTAAACCCTTTCATTGAGTTTTTTGGGGCCTTGCAGCCTTCTGAGAGAGAAAATACAGGATGTGATTCCTTTTGTAAATGACACTTATCATCTAAGGTGTAAGAAACACAACCACTGCTTTTCCACTATTCTTGTTGAGCTGAACTCATGTATACAGAGCCAGTCGCTTGTAGGGGCATTGTGTAGGAGAGATGGTCTTTTCCTACTGTGGTCTAGCTTTCCTTGGCTCTTTTTGTCTGCTGCACAGTAAGGATTTTGCTGGCAGTTATCAGCATATTTTAGGAGATCTCCTGTAAGAAATTCAAGTCGAGCTTTGATTTCAAATACATAGACGCTCATTACCTTATGAATTGCTAGTGATCCCAAAATGATGTAGGGAACTAGTCCTACTGAGGACATTGTGAAGATGATCAACCATAGGCATGCATCAACCTACCCACCCATTAGCAATAAAAATAAACAAATAGATCACTGTCAAAACTAATGAGGAAATAAATCACTTTTTTGTCAGTTTCTATAAAAGCAAGACAGTTTGTGGTCTTTCTTCCCCCACTCTCTCTGTTGTTTTGCAGAAAAAAAGAGGAAACATATGGTGATCATTGCAGAAAAAAAATGTGTAGAGAAGAATTTTGATACAATCTCAGGTGCAATTTAATTATCCATGCAGAAGCTATGTTCTTTGGTCAAAATGTATGATCTTCATTTCCAGGAGAAACTGGCCTGCATATTAACTGATTTAAAATTGCCTCTGTTTCCTTAGGTTTCATTCTGGTCTTTTTGTCAATGTTTCTCTGTCTCTTTTAAGTGCATGCATAAAGCACGGCTTCTCTTTATTGGAACACTTCAGAAATTTCTAGGATGCTTGCAGCAGTGTGCTTCTTAGCCAACCATTCCTCGTGGAAAGTACAGTTGTGTGGTTTTGCCTGAGAAAATTCAGTTATTCAGAAATATATTTATTATCCAAAATTAACACTAGGCAGTACACTGATTTGTGGCAACTTGACTATAAACAATGTTAGGTCTTGACTCCATGGTAAGCTCACCTATAAGTTCTTACATATGTATATGGGGGAGGTGGGGTTGAGGGTGTCTCTGTGTGTGTGTGCATTTATATTTATGCATATTTGTTTTGCTGTATGGACAGAAAGTAGAACATTTTCAGCTTCCTCTCAGTCCACTTTATTGCATTGTCTAAGAGTATCTCAATATTAGGCAGACATCATAATGAATAAAGGGAAAACTTTCTAAGAAGGATTTGAAGTCAGCCAGAATTGGGAAGGATGTAACAGGAAGATTAATGATGTATGACATGAAGGTCTAGTTTAACTATAGTATATAAAGAAAGTTGTTTTCTAGCTGCTTTCAGATTCTTTCCCCATAACCCTGGCAGAAATCAACAAGGCTGGGTGGCCTGGCTAGCAATCAGCACATTTGCTTGGTGCCAGCCACTCTGTTAACACAGGGTAGGCTTCCTTTTTCCTTTATGGGACAATGAACTATTGCTCATTTACTTCATGGGTAGAGAAGCAGACTTATTACCTTTGTTTTCTGAGCAATTTCTTGGCTTATTCTTTCCAGCCTATCTTCTTAAAAGAAGCATTTTTATTTTAACTGCAGTGATCTCTTCTTTGCACTGACACAAAATATACATTATTTGAAGTCTTTGCTAATTTTGGTAAGTTTTTGTCCTACGGCACTAAATAAAACATAAAATCAATACAGATGACTGACCTCGAGACAAAGTATGGTTGATTTGAGTACTTCAGTGCCCCTATGGCAGAATTTTTAAAGTTCATAGTTAGACAGATATTTGTACACAGTTACACTTAATTTTGTACTTTTACAGAACTCAAAAAAATTCTGAATTTTTGTGCAAGAATAACAAATTTGTATGCCAACTTCTCATGAATTTTGACCTCTCTCCTGCTTTGATGTGTTAATTAATCCTCCTATTTCAATTAAAACTACAGTAAAAAGGAAACAATTTTGTAGAAAGATAACAGATGGATTTCAGACTCCCAAATCCCCGTGACTACCCAGTAGAAGCTGAGTACCTAATTCATAATATTGCTTTGAGAAATCTTTCCAAACATCACCCAGCATAAGCCATATGTTTTCAATTAGATCAGCAGAGCAGGCTAAGTTTGTTCAGCCCTCTCAGAGATACGGTTTTGAGAAGGGGCAGCATTTCAAGGATGCGAATTCCTCAAACCTCTACATATTATGCATGGTATGGACTTTGCATTATTACCAGACACATTACAAGTGCAAAAGGTTTACTTTACAGAACTAATACAGAAGAAAAGGAGTGTGAGCAGAAAGGTCCCAATTTCATGTAAATTCACACAGATTTAGTATTTTTAGTGAAAATTACAAAGGAACTGCTGGTAAAATCTGCTTGACCAAACAAGCTCTTATTGTTGAACACAATGCCATATGTTATGGAATACTCCGGTGGTCAGCTGAGGTCAGCTGTCCCGGTTGTGTCCCCTCCTAGCTTCCTGAGCGCCCCCAGCCTATTCACTGGTGGGACTGTGTGAGAAGCAGAAAAGACCTTGACACTGCATAAGCATTGCTCAGCAGTAACTGAAGCATCAGTGGGATCAAGTGTTTCGGTCACAAATCAATAGATAGCCCCACATGAGTAACTCTAATGAAAATTAACTGTATCCCAGCAAAACCAGTACAAAGTGCCTGGAAAATCTGTGTTTCAGGGAAATAGAGGTCACGAAACAAAAGGATAACTCTTGACTATTTTTATAAACAACTGTTATTTTAATACCAGTCCATTTAGAAATATGCAAGGAAATAAAACCATTTTTTTCTCACTTCTGTGGATTTTATAACTGCAGCAGCCATGTGGTTTGGTTATAGTTCTGACAACTGTTTCCAGAGCTGAATTTGGCCAGGGAAAGGAATTGATTCTTCTCTAACTGGATGAAGCTGAAAAATACGAAATACAGCTGGACTTTTGCAATACATCTTTGAGGATTGTATTTTGCTTTATATTAATTGCATTAATCTCTTAAGATGTAATGGATAGCTGTTCAGCCTAAGCATCAGTTTAGGAGGAAGCTGTCCCTGTTGCTTTTTTGTAAGTTAGTGAATCTAAATTATGTTCTATCTAAGTCAAAGGAATTCTGCAAAGAAAAGAAAATAACTACATAAAAAAGCTTCTTAATGCACATGTCTTCTTTTTTAATTCTAAATTGAATCAAATAGCTATTTTTTTTTTCTTTTTGAAGGGAAGGGTTGCATTAGTGGCATAAACTTAGGAACAAATTTCAATTAATTTCAGCTTCAAAAAACAATGAATTTCAAACTACATTTTAGCCTTTTTTGCCCTCTGGCCCAGAAAAGGAAAGCACTTGTGGCTTTGTTTTGGATCATTAGACGACAAAGCATTATTTTCATGGTAAAATATATTACTTCCAATGTAACAGCCAATCTGCTTATTTTCAGAAGTTATCCCAATATAAAAGGAGAAAACAGTCTCTTTTCCTCTGCTGTTCTTGATTGCTTGTTTGCTTGCTTCCTTCTTTCCTTCCTCCCTTCCACTTCTCTGAGGACAGTAATATTAGTAAAAAATAATTTAGCATTTTAAATTGATTATTACAGAAGTTTGTAAAATCTGCTCTTCAAAGATCTCTAATGATGCAAACTCCACCATAATCTTAGAGAGCTTCTCCCATTTTCTGTCTCTAACATGAAAATACTGTTACAGTTTTGTTTCCATACTACCATTCTGTTCGTACTGAAATTCATAATTTATATTCAGTGACAAGAGGGAACATAGGCATGTAATTCTATGTGTGTTAAACTAGGAGTTTCTTAAGCAAAACATGACAAAACACTTTCCCCTGCCAAGCTGTAACCTTAGAAGTATTATTATGAAGAAGTTTGAGTCTTCACAAAAGTAACCTTGCTAATATCTAGACTATCGAGAGATATTAAAGCCTAACAAATAACTTATTTTTTATTCTTTAATGAAAGTTCATGTAGCCTTTTGGAAGAGAGCTCTCAGGCATAACTTTGTTGATTGCTGGTGAGATGAACCCCTTTTCTATATTCCTAGTCATTCTTCAGACATACTGTTTCTCTTCCTGTAAAACCATGGCCACCGAAATCAAAAAGAAAATGTTAAAAAATATTTTTAAAGTGTATCTTTGTGCACTGCTATCTTCTCTGTCTACTGAGTTGTGGGGACTAGGTTATGAACTTTCTCTAAATCCATTGTTACTACTTCATGTTTCTGTCTGGTTACTACCCAGTGCTGTGGTTTAAGCTGGGCTGGAAATTATAGCACTACGCAGCCACTCAGTGAAACAACCCCTTCTTTTCCCACTTCACCCTTGGCGGACGGGGGAGGAAGATCAAAATAAAACTTGAAAGTTGAGATAAGAGCAGCTTAATAATTTAAAATAAAGTAAAACACAGTAATAATGGTAAATGGTAAAAATAGTAATGATAACAGGAAAAACAAATTATTCACAATGTAATTATTCACCACCCACTGACCAATGCCAGAACCCCCTTCCCAAACCCAGATCTGCTGCCCTTCTGGGTAACTCCCCCTAGTTTACATATTGGGCATGACGTTCTATGATGTAGAATAATCTTTCGGACAGTTTGGGTCACCTGTCCTGGCTATGTTCCCTCCCAGTTTCTTTTGCTCACCTCACTGGCAGAGCACGAGGTAAGGAAAAGCCCTTCACTCAGGATAAACACAACTTACCAAAAAAAGAAAACACCATTCTTATTCCAAATCCAAAGCACAGCACTGTAACAGCTCTGAGAAGAAATTAACTCCATGCTAGCTGAAACCAGGACACTCAGTCACAGAAGAAAGCTAATGCCAGTGTTTTAATTTCCATCCCATTGATGAGGAATTGAACCCTTATGGTTCTAACCATGCCGCGCTGCCAGCGCCCGGCTTTTGGCTTGGCCGCGGCTGCGAATNACTAATAACAATATAGCTGGAGGGAATTTCAAACCACGCTAGCCTGTCACAGGGTCTGAGCTTCTGTGACGGAAGAGAAGACGTGATGGGAGTGACATGTAAGGGGTATATGTTGCTATGCCGCAGATTCTTCACAGAACCTAGGCTGCAGCATAGCCACATAACCATACTAAAAAATTTGAAAGAAGAAATGCATCATGACCAAACATTTTGATAGCTCAATTCCCTGTAGAACAAGAGGGAGGCAAAAAATAATAAATAAACTGATACGAGAATTCTCTATGCAAAGCAAAGCATGAGACAGGAGTCTTATTTGTGAGTAACTCTAGGACACCGATTAGGAAATTAAATGATCTAGTCTTTTCAACAGCAGAAAAAGATGACATGCAAGGCAACAGAAACTTGGAGCCATTATAATGTGAGATATTAGTTGTTACATTTCACATGTCACTTTAGCACATGTTCTGCACCTCTTCAGAGGCCACCGCAAAAAAGCACAGGGTTAATGACAATAATGATTAAATTCTAGTAAGGTTGGTCTGCAGAGGCTGAAAGAAGAAAATCATACCTCAAGGTGATAAAATTCTCAAACTGGAAAGAAAAAAATCCCCACATTTGAATAAAATTCTGAGATGTAAAAAACTTCCCTAGATTTTCTGGTGAAGAAATAGCACACGTAAGATTTGCTACACTTCCAAGACACTTAGTGATCCTAAAACACATCAGAAGTTCAATAAAAAATTCATATGGACCCTCTTCTCTCTGACTTGCATCCTGACAATGTCACATAGCAATTGTAACTATGGGGAATAAGTGACTCTTCTGAAGAACAAAAGTAAACTTTATCATAAAAAATTACATTACAACAAGCTGTTAGAAAGTTCAGCACTTTCATGTGCTGCTCTGTAGCGTGAATCTCATTTGTTTTCACCTTTAAACCCAGAAAGTATTAAAATTTAATCTCATACATTCGTCTGGTGGAAATCCATGTAGCTCTGTTGTATTTAAAAGACTTCTGGTCAATTTACAATATCTGCTTCAGAAACATGTTCTGAAGGTTGGTGTCACTCTAGTAAGGAACATTTTACTTTTACAAGATGATTTTCTAATGATGCTGAAACTGTGCTCAGCTAACCTCAAGCAAGACTTAAACCAAAACCTCAGAAGCACAGTGGAGACACAATAAAAATACATCTGAGGAAACGTCTGAACAACAGACAGCAGTTCAACAAAATTAGGAGTACTTCTTCCCAAAAAATGGAGAGTATACAACAAGTAACTGTTTGAAAACATAAAGAGGGAGAAAAAGAACAGAGAAATGATCTTCAGAACTTTGGTTAGAAATAAATATATTAAACTTTGTGTATAATTAAATATGTGTGTATGTGCAACCACACAGACATACACACACAAATAAA
This sequence comes from Ptilonorhynchus violaceus, assembly GCA_013397565.1. Taxonomy (NCBI): domain Eukaryota; kingdom Metazoa; phylum Chordata; class Aves; order Passeriformes; family Ptilonorhynchidae; genus Ptilonorhynchus; species Ptilonorhynchus violaceus. The sequence goes on along the minus strand of VZRJ01001416.1, from coordinate 13,925 downwards.
TAAATAAATAAGCAAACCCTATGTGATGCACTGTGATTTTAATTATGTCATGTCTTGAAAGAACATGATTGTTAATACTTGATTGGTGTGCCCTGTCTGAGGGTGGGATCTAAACCAGACAATGCGGGTTCTTAAATGACAAATGCCTTTAAAAGGTTCTGTTATTTGTACTCACAGAAATAAAGAATAGGGTTATTTTTAAATCTGAATAAGTGTAGTTTATGATTGTCTGGGTTCCTAAAGAGGAAGTCACTTTTTAATATCCTTTTCCTCTCCAAACAGAATATATAGTTTAAAAAATCAACTTGTTATGTTAGCAATGTATGCAGAATGTATGCAGACTATATGCATTAAGAAATATCAATGTATCTTTTGTGGGGAACTGTATGAAAATGTAAATAAATACAATGTAAAAATATAAGTAAGATACATATGCATTTTCCCTGAGAGATTCTTTGCTTGTTCTTTGAAAATTCTGAGGTACTACAATTTTCTGTTGTGAATCCATGCTTGCTATTTTTAATCAAATGATAGTTCTATGTCTGTCACCAATGTCTTGGATGACTAGTATTTCCAGTAGTTTTACCCTTTACTGAATTAAATTTTATGGCTTTGTCGATTAGGGTATCACCCATAGATCCTTTCTCAAACATGGTGTAATATTGGCTTCTTGTTTCATGCCTCCTCTGCTTTCAATTATCTATCGTATACAAGCAGAAGATTGAATTAATGCTTTATAAAGATGAAGGCAAAAATCCAGTACTATTGATACAGCCTATTCTCGGAATGTTTTAGTGATCTGATAGACCATGTAACCGCTGCAAGAAACCGGAGCTGTCTCCCATGTCTGGCTGCCTGTCAGACATCAAAAAGTGTCACTTTAGGGCATAATTCTGTGGGTTTTGCTTTCGTCTACCATATCTGTGTCATGAATTTAAGATATCCAAACTTTATAACCTGCAATGGTTACAGGTCATGTGGAAATACAGAGTAATTACAATGAAAGCAAACCAACAGTGATCTTTCTGGCTATTTTGCAGTTGCCTTGGCATTTTTGAAAGGCCTCTGTTATGCAGCTTTTTCAGAGGCTTTCATTTGTTGTAAACAACATCTTAGCTAATCTAAGTTAACATCTTATTTAAACTAACTAACATCTTAGTTAATGTGTTTTATTTTGGATTATGCTAATAGGTTTTCTTGTTTCATTTAAAGTATTATGTATTTTTTGGTTTCTGCACATTTCTGTACATTTGTTGTTTTCAAAAGTGTGGAGGAGATGTTTGCTACTTTTTAAACTCTCTTGGAGAAGTGAAACTCTCTTGAGAACTGATTTTAAACCTCAAACTCTATAAAAAAAACTGAAAGCAATGAACAAGGGAAAAGCTAGCAATTGCTCTTCTTCTTCATAAAGTGTTTTCAAAATTATCAGAATGCAGCTGATGAGAAGAAATCTACTTGGTTTTGCAAAGAATCTGCAATTTCTCTAGAGTATTATTTACTTCGTTCAGTTTTGAAAAAACCTGGTTCATACTCCAAGGAAGATTTCTAAAGCTAAAAGTGTTAATTGTCCCATCAACCATGGCAAAAGGAAAAATCATATAAACTCCGCCTTACTGGAACGGAATTGTTGTTCAAGTGCCTTAACATATTAGCATTATTTAAAAATAGGTGTAATTATCAAAACACTGATTTAATGCACTTGAATAGAACTTGGAGATCATATAAAGACTTGTGTGAAATAAGAAGAATGGTGTATCATCTATTTATCAGTAAATAAATATAGAATATAATCTAGTTATAAAATGGGGTGGAAGTATTTGTTCTGCATCATGAGGTTTTGCTCACAATGTACCACTAAAATAAAAAAGGAAGAAACAAACAAAAAACCCAAGTAGTTTAGTGAAGTCGATATCTGCTTTACATGAGAATTTGGTAAGATAAATGTCATGACATGTCAGTATTCTTATTGGGCAGAGTTAAATCTAATCAACGTTTAGGGCATTTACCCCCTCCCACTCCAGAATGAAAAGATGTGGATAAAGTGTGTAATCCTACTTTTCAATACAACACCATTGTTCATACTAAGAATGAGTCCAATTTAGCATCATGATACCGGTAAGCCCAGGAATATTTTGCATACATTTTATTATAACAGACAGCTTCTGGAATCACAGAATTCCAAGATAAGTTTTTTTTGCTTTTTTATGGAAGTTTCTCAAGCTAGTTGTCCTGGTTTGAAAGACACATGTCTGCCAAGTAAGGCAAGAAACCTTCCTGGGATAGAGAGGATGAACCCCCTCCCTCCTCCAAATTACTACACCCTTGAAATTACGGGTCTCTCAGGCAATGATGTGGGAAAATAACAATAGCAGTTCTTTACTAGGATTATGTATCTATATATATATAAGACAGACAAATGGCGACAATAAGAGTACAGACAAACCCAGTCACAGCCCTTTCTCTGTGGTTGGGTGATTCTCC
>VZRJ01001416.1:0-11411 GCA_013397565.1 Ptilonorhynchus violaceus | reverse complement strand
CCCACCGAGTGGCCAGCAGAAGGCAGGAACAGCAGAGACGAGCAGACCCTGGTGCCGACCCACACGGAGCAGAAACCCAGGCTGGTGGCAGAGACGACAGAGGTGAGCAGCTTCAGGCAGCGACAGTTCCAGCGTAACGCTGCACCCTGTGCTGCGGCGGAACCCTCGCGGAGACGTCACAGTGTATCCGTGCTCTGGAGAGAGCGGGCAGAGATGTCACAGTGCAGCGGTGATCCCGGAGGAAAACTGGCACTCGCTGCAGCACACGACTGTGCTCACGGACGCCGAGTGGAGAAGGGACCCAGCCCGGCCTCCACCCCCTCCCACTGAAGTCTCCAAAAGTCCCCTCCCCTCTCGCGATGATAAGCTCCAGCCTCTGGGGAAACAAACCCCTCGCCAACGCTCCCAGCTCTTGTTTCTTTAACTGGGGAAATTATCGTGGCATGTGGGTTGGGCAGGCAATCTCTTTTGTCCTTAAGTGTTGCCCAGTCTGGGTGATCGTTGTGGCATGCGGGTGGGTAGGCAACTTTCTTTGTTCTTAAGTATCGCTCATTAGTTCCCGGCCAATCCCTCCCCGCCCACACAGATCTCCCTGCTAGATGGAGGGGGGGGCAATCTCTTTTGTCCTTAAGTGTTGCCCAGTCTGGGTGATCGTTGTGGCATGCGGGTGGGTAGGCAACTTTCTTTGTTCTTAAGTATCGCTCATTAGTTCCCGGCCAATCCCTCCCCGCCCACACAGATCTCCCTGCTAGATGGAGGGGGGAAAAAAAATTCATTTGTCCAACCCATAACACTAGTATATGTGGAAATTATGTCGGAAGAGTAGAATCAGATACATACTAATGTTCTGGACAAAAATAGAAGCAGTCATCTATTTCCTTCTTATCCCCACCAGTAGTGTGTCTCTATCCATGGCAAACCATGTCTTTTTTTTTAGATGAAACCAAAGCATTCAAACTGGATGTTAAACAAAGTATAGCTTTAAATATATCTTATATGCTTTTGGGTTTTGTCCTTTTTGTTGTTGTTGTTGTTCTCTAGAGCCTTTTTTAACATTACCGCTGATTTCTTTTCTTTTAGGATTTTAAACAAAAGAAAACAAAGCCAAAAAATCTCACTCAAACTGATTGAACTCTTTATTGCTGTGCTTTGTTTTTCCCCTCTTGTGTGTTAATGAATTAGAATAGCTACACTGTAGAAAGCTACATATTCTACTGCTGTTGTGGTTGAAAACAAAAAACGTAACTCATGGCAACCCCCCCTAGATTTAAATATATAAACATAGGACATGAAAAATGCAATATTTAGTTAAATTTTCCCTACTTGTCTGATGTGGCATGAATGAAAGTGATTAGGTTGGTGGTTTGCACTGAAAATTAGTTATATTCAGATGTAAGTGTACTGCAGAATCAATTAGACTACATAACATACTTCAGGCAAAAGTTGGCAGAATTTTTCTGTATTTTCGACTCAGTGCTGCACTGTTAGGTAAATATGTAAATAGTGTACTTTGCAATTCCTGTGAGATTGCACAGGATTCAATTATGATTCAACACTGAACTGTAATGTCATCTTATTTGCTTCAAGGAGCAAAACATTTTATATGTGTATACTGTTGTTATGATTATTAAGCTGTTAAATTATTAGTTGCTACAAATGCATATATACCTTTTTTTTAGGCCAAGGGACTACTTGCTTAAACAGGGAAAGTTAAATGAAAAATTTTTTTTTGTCTCACAATTTTGCTTTTTTATTCCTCCTGAAATGCTTCTAAAATCCTGGTTGTGATATTACTATCTGAAACTTGACATCATGTTGCCTAGAAGAGGTGAGAAAGAGGTGTCTTAGTTTGCAGAAATTTTGATTAGAGCTGGGTTCTAGAGCTAATGGTCTGAAAAGAGTGGATTTGGTGGGTTGGGGTTGTATCTAAGAAGCTTCTCAATGTTTGGGGACTTTTTGTGTCATGTATTCCCTTGGATAGCCCTTTTATACCTCTTTGACATGTTTCCATGGACAGCTGTTGCATCACAGAGTTTTCCAACAGCTGGAGAGTCTAAAAACCTTCCTCCTTTGCCCTGTCAGAACTGCTTCTAAGTAGCCTATGAATGAATGAATGAATGACTGAATGAATAAATCTGTCAAAGCACCATGAAGCAGTGCCCTGCCACCACCATTTCCCAGGGGAACAGAGGCAGGTGAATATGAAGTTGAGTTCATTGCATAGAATTTTGTCTGTCATCACAAAAGAATAGTGGTTGTCTAAACTAAATATAAATTATCAATTTACTCTAGCATGTTAGAATTACAACAGAAATGTTATCTGTGGATCACAGTTTTAAGAATTTTTTTTTTAATGTTCATTACAGTACATATGCTGGATGTTCCTTCTTCTTTTTCCTGAAATTATTGCCTAAAAGTTAATCTGTCCTAAATTTTTAAAACTGAACCAGCAATAGATTCTCCAAAGCTCACTACTACCGGTAAAGTGTTGTCAGTGGTGGTGGTTTGGAAAGAAGTTACTGGAGCATGTAAACCTTACCTAAATCACACTCTTAAACAAAATTTCAGATTTTTCATCATTTGTTGTCTTAGATTGTTTATGCAAGTGCATTTGGGGAGGAGAAGTGGGAGGTGAGAAGAAAAGACAAAAATGCCAGGTCACAGACTGGGTGTTTTTTTATTCTTTGTCTTTTTCATCCTCTTGTAATGCACAATGCAAAGATGACCATCTGAACCTCTTCTTACGGATCTGTAGTGTAGTTACTTTTCAACTTTTTGTTAAAAGGAAACAACTAGCATGATTTGAATTATATTACATTTCACTGAAGTTCCTTAGCATTCACCCCTGCCCAACCTCTCATATACTTGAGCCTCTGCTTACACCTAAGTAGGGAAGCTCAGGCAGTCAGAGATTTGATACTAACTTTGAACAGAGACGTTTTACAAACATTTTTCTATCTGTTTGCACTTTGCCAAGAAATTCATCCATGTTTCAAACCTAACATGCTGAAGAAAAACTTTCCTATATCCATTTTAAGCCACATAGAATTAGGAAAATTGAAATCTCAGCACTTTTTGTTCTTTTTTTCTTTCTTTTTGTAATAGATAGTAAAACCCTTTTCTACCTTGGATGTCTCAGTCATCAGAGGGAAATGAGGGAAACAGAATGATGTCACCAAAATGAAAGGCATTATCAGGTATCCACTTTGATGATCTGTTGAAAGCAGCTTGAAAGGGTTGAGCTGTTTAAGACATGTATTATACTTACCTTAATGTCATGGTCAGCATGAGTCTGAGCCTGATTTGGGGTTATAAACATTGCTTATGTTTATTGACAATTTTTTTGTCTTAAAACGTGGTTAGTTTAATGATTTATTCTATAAAGCACTGTAAATTTAATGATTTATTCATCACTCTGAAAAATATGTATTAAGTTGTACAACAAATGATTCAACTTTCTTCCTGCTCTTTCAGCTGGAATATGTGTGCTCCACATACCATTTACCCAAGACACCAGGGGACACCAGAGTTTAAATTCATCTCTTAAAACCAAATGGGAATGGGAAAACAATTCAAGCAAAAATGCTCCCATCTTTCTGACTCATTTTTACATGTTAAAAAAAAAAAAAAAGGAAAAGAAAAAAAAGAAAGCAAAAATGGCACAATAAAATGTTATCTCAATCATTCCATCTAAATATAACTCAGTAGGTCATGTTAAGGAAGACCTGATTGTGTTATGAAAAAATCCCTTAGGTAAATTTAATGTCTGGCAATAGGTGGTTCCAAGGATAATCAAATGCCACCTTGACTAAAGTGGAACTGGAAATGGATATATACTTTAGTACTACGTCCATCAGGAAAGAATAAATTACTGACCCAGTGACCACTGATGAAACCAGGTGCCCGAGTTATTCCCTCCTACAAGTGTAACTTACTGTACAGTCATCTGTTTGTAGACAGTATTAGAGAATCACAAAACCTAAAACATACAAAACAAACAAACAAACAAACAAACAAAATCACAACAAACCCCTCTGGCAAATATTTCTCACTGTTCAGTGCTAAATTATGAATTAATTATCTCCAGTTCAAAAGGCTGCATTTCAACAGTGGAAGTAATAAAATGAGATAAGGAAAACTGGCAATAGTTGGAATTAAGCACCAGCTCTTAAAGTGTTGAAAAGCAATCAGCTGTAATCTCTACACAAATAAAACTAAGATGTTTGGACAAGATACTGACAGTTGCACATGTGGAAATAAGCTTTTTTCCCCCCCTTTTTTTCTTTTTTCTTTTTCTAGTGGATGTGAATAAAAAAGGCTAAAGAGCCTTTTGCTACCACCAGGTACCATTAACCCATAGGGTTTGCACCAGGATGAAGTGCTGGAGTAGCAGTCAGTGTTACAATTCCTCACAATTATAGCTGCTACCCTAAATATTCCAAATGAAATAGAAGGAACATTTGTGTGGTTATTGGTCTTGTAACAAAGTAAGAATACGGAAGGCCATGAATTTAACAAATGCATTGCATACCCTTTGCTTTCTTTGTAATTTACCAATACAGCTACAGAAATAGAACAGGCATATGGTGCTCAAGGAAAAAAATTGCAGCAAATTCTGTACACTCTTCTGCTATAAGTATTTCATCAAGGGTGTTCCTCATGGAATTCACTCTCTGCTGTCTGAAGTTGTATTATATTATGGAACGGAAAAATGCAAGGTTCAGTATAAGAAGTAGGAATGACCGGCAAGCTTGGAACTTCACAATGGCTCCAAGATTAATTTTAATCAGATTTCTTCCACTTCCTATCAACTTCCAGCCTTTCAAATAGTGTCTGAGTTTTGGAAATCAGACACTGTTTCTGGATCCTTCATCTCCATTGGTACTAAAGATTTCTAACTTGAAATTATAACAGGAAATACGTTCTTTGCAGAAGAGTCCGGTTTCTTCTCAAGATTGTATTGGCTGTGCAATTTTAACAGTACTTTCTGAGACAAAAGGGCATACCTCCAGAAGTGTTACATTTGCTAGAAAGCTAAGTCATATGGGAATTTGACAAACGCAGTCTGACTCAGTTTTATTTCAGAAAAACACTGAGACAGTGTTTTGGCTAACATTATGTAAGATGTCTTCAGAGCATTTGAAAGCAGAATTTCAACTCCCAAACTCTTGCTCCCACTGTAACATCTTCTCTTCTTAACTGTTAAAAAATTCTGTTAATAATAAGATATACAAAAAAAAAGGTATTAACAGCTGTGAAGAGCTCAGTGCAATATCAGCATTTGACTTAACACACATTAATCACACCTTAATTGCAAAGCGCAAGTAAAGTCCAAAGAGATTTTACAGGTCTTGTCCATGTGCCAGGTACTTTATTCACTCTCTCAAAATGCCAGGGAGAATGCTTTTGGGAAGACAGAATAAAAGCCAACTTTTACAACCTGCACTTTGGAGAAATAAATGGTGTATCTTGCTCCTTTGCCTCTGAAACCACTATTGCATGCCACTGAGACAAGATATTGGATTCAATGAACCACAGATCTGGTTTGCTATGCCTATTTCTATTTGATTTATTACAGCATTTAACTTTAGAAGAACCTTTTGCCCCATGAACACTGGCCTCAGCAGTACTGCAGTTACTTGAAGGTCAAAGGAGATGTCATCCAACAGACTCCACAATTCCTTAACAGTCTGTAAAGTACAGAAACGTATGAGTAGTATCTAAGTCATCTTACCCAACCTAGATTTCATATGCTTCATTCTGAAAAAAATATTTCTCTTCTACTTAGTGGAAAAAAAGCACACTAGAAAAGTTAGAATTTGTTAATCAAAAAAGCAAATCTGAAATTTGCTAAATCAAGTGGCTAAATTTTTGTAGTCCTTCAAAAGACTACAAATCAGTTTATTTGTCCGCAAAACACATTCAATATGGTCGATTGTGTCATCCTTATGCATTTACAACCTTTGCAATTAATTGCTCATGTTCTGCCTGTCTTATAATGAAAACTATGTTTCTGGTGTCTCTGATTGCTACTTTAATCCCCAAAGAACTAATGAAAATCTCTTCCTAGTTTTTCAAGTCTACTGTCAAGCCTAGCTGTGATGCAAAATTAAAGACACCCTAAGAAGTCTGTTAAAATCCACATTTCTTTCATAACTACTAAGACATGAAGAATTGGGAGATATATGGGACAGAATTGTTTGTGTTACAAATCTTGCCTTTTTCATAGATCTGGTTTAAAGTTAGTGAAATGAGTTTTGAACAAAACTTCACAGGTAAAATCCATTCATTTATAGATTTACTTGACCATTGGATAAAAGTTTTCATTTTTGGCACTGATATTCTATGAATTAATTGGTTTGAATAAGTGGTAGAAAACTAGTGAAAATTTCTGCAAACCAGTAATGCTCAAAGATAAAATGTATGTGCTACGTATTGGTTTTATCATCACATTTTTGGCAGTTCAATGTGTCATTTATAAGTGTTTCTGTCACTGTAAACATCTGATGATAGTGAGTGGTAAAATATAATCCTGTTAATAATCCTGTGTAATTCTGATCTCTTACTGAAAGTATGCAGGACCTTGCTTCATTAATAGATCCAGTCAATGGCATAATGTATTCAGTGTGAGGTTCTTAGAGAGATATCTATATGTAAAAAAATCTGTTCCTTCTTTATCATGTGATAATTTTGATCTTGAATGCTAATCAGGTATTTCGACACCTGCTAAATGATGGACATAATTATTTAAGAAAAATGCTATAGAATGATAAGATACATTTTAAATACAGGTTCACATAGTGAGCTGTCTTCAGAAACAGGTCTAATTTATCAAATTTATCAAAACATGTTACAAGAGGTAATAGTGACATTTTGTATAAATGTTTTTGCCACTTAAGAACCTAGACTATTTATTAGATATATAACATGGCTGTTCTTCATGTTGTCATTCTGGACTTCTATCTCTGCTCAAAAACAGAATTATGATGAATTCACTTATTTTCCTTAGTTCCTACAGGATTTGAAAAGTTAACTGCATAGGATTTTAAAAAACAAACAAACAACCAGAAAAACACAAACCAAAATAACTGTAAACCTGGCACAAACATATTCTAGACTATTGATCATCTGGTTTATTTAGCTAGAATGTGAAGTGGGTTTTAGTTAAAGAAGTGTGATCTGACAATTTTCTCAATGAAAATAGTAGGTAATATCTCTAAATATGAAGAACTAATTATTTTTTCACTGACAGAAGTGTTAGTGTCCATTGCATTAAGTTGATTTTTTTCACTGGTAAATAACAGGTAGGAATGGAATGGGGTTTGAGTTTGATAGAGATAGGCAAAAAAGAAGTTTGCACATAATGTCAGATTTTTATTCAGATTATTATTTTATGCTTGTGATTTTTGTGTCAAATTAGTGAATAATTCTATTGACATTTTCCAGGAAAAANCCACCCGTGGATCCAGCAGCATCCCACTGGTCCTTCACCCTGGGTCTCTTGGTGGTCAGTGCCCCTATATCATTAAAAAATTTTCATTATTTGTACATTTTAGCAAAGGAATTAATTGGCTCAATGAGCTTGTAGCTCATTGGCTACACAGTTCTCTCATTCCATTGGCTAAATCATTCCTTCATTTCTCATGCTGATTAGTCCCATGCTCTTCTGTTTAGTTAGTGGGTTTCTTGAGTTGGTGGGCTGTGAGTCAGCAGTTGTGATCTCCCCTCTGCCAGAATTATGTTTTGCTCAGTTGAAGCTGATTTCAGCAAATTTGCTGAATTTACTTTCCTGCTGGCCCACAAAATCTGGATTCTTTGTGTCCATTATCAGTGATACGTTCTTCTCCCCCAGCTTTGTCTTCTCCTCCTGCTAGGTCTGAGATAGCACCCAGACAACAGTACCACCTTTCTCTTATCTCAAATCTCTTTTGTGGTGGCTTAATTTACAGTTCAAGTTTGAGGTATCCACAGAGGCATATTTGGGGGGGCTTTGGTGGTCGTCACTGTTCACAGATGTCATCTGCCCCTTAACTTGGGGTGATCTTTGATTGGCCAGTGACACGTGTGCTAGCAATTGTTTCCTTACACAGTTTGCCATGGAGGGAGTTTTTGTTCTGATGCATTACCAAGCGTGCTAACTGAATCTCACCTCTGCCGGGTTTGGATTTAGCGCCATCCTGTCCCCCCTTTCTGTTCTTATCTCATGGCGAAGTCCGTCTGTGGCCCTAATAGTGTTTGAGACAGGCAACTGTAATCTTTAAGTCGTTCCACTGTCTTACTATTACATTGCATTTGTAGCCTTTCATTCACCAAGTTACTTTGTAATTCATTTCTGAATTTGCCCTCAGTTGCTACAATTCATTCAAACAAACAATCAAGTTTTGGACCAATGCAATATGTACAACCAGCTTGTAATGATGTTTAGATACATGTGCTAGTTTCTTGAATTGCTATTTCTCTCCCTATAATATTTTTCTTTGAATACTTTATGGAGAGTAATTGTGCATTGTCAAGAGTAATTAAGTTATAACATGCAAATCTTTAAAATACTAGTTTCTCAGGGAGTAATTTGATATGGGCTTGTCTACATGCCTGGGTGAAAAAATAATAATAATAGTAATCTTTCTTCCCCTAACTTCATCGGTATGAATAATGAAAATACATGAAACTGTTGAGAATTTATAGGCAGACTTGGCAGCAAATTTTCATTCACTTATATTATAAAATATAGTTGGAAATTAGGGGTCTTTATTAACATGTTAATTTTCATCAAAATGAGTATTTATTCACTAATTCAGAAACACAGAAATTCTGATTAGAGAAATTCCTTATAAGTGTTTTTTATTTGTAATATCTTTCAATTACTTTTTACTTTAAATGATGCTTACTTGGATTCTCATGTAACTCTGCTGTATTGAAATTATTTCAAAATTAAGATGAATTTAAGACTTTTTTTTACATTGCCTCCTCCTCACAGTTCTTTCTCACACCATTTCTTTATATTTTGTAAAATAGATATGCCTCTCTTTTGAGGGGTTTATGAACAGAAACTTAAATTCTGTGTAATATTTGAAAAGCTAAAGACCTTCAGGATTTCTCAGTCACACATGGGAGGAACTGAAAGTGTTCTGTTAAACAGGACAGTGTTAAATTCTTGCGGTTTACAGGAAAGTGATTTTTCAAGTTGCTTTAAAATCTGTACCTGAATTAGAGATTCAGTTTCTATATTTCATGCAGTGACTTTCTACAGGTGTGCATGTGCCTTTGTATTTGTGAGACTGCATCTTGAGTTCTGTGTTAACTTCACTGGACTATGAAAAAGAGAATTCTTCAATAAGGAAATGCTCAGGCAGAATGCGGGGAACAGATATTCCATCCTTGCTAACTATCCCAGCTCAAATGAAATTAATTTATTGCAGCTGTGAATGTCATCTGAGGTTTTGGTTTTAGTCAGTGTTAACTGACACTGAAATGGGATCCAGATAATTACTAAGCCTTTAAATTTCAATAATATTATCTGCCATTTCAATGTCTCTTTTTTACTATGCTTATTTATCCTTTTTTGGTTTTTGTTTTGGAGTGTGGTGGGGAGGGGAGAAATAGGGGTTTTGCTTTCTGTCAATTTACATAATAACTAAATTGATTCAGTATCTTATTGTTTTACTTTTTTCAAGGCCTTCAGAACCATTGCATCTCTTGTAAATTTTAATTGTAATAGACAAAATGTTCCAACAGGTTTTTCATTACTGAAAAACATGTTCATGTTTTGCCCCTCTCCTTCTCTTGCTAATCTATGTAAAACACAGTTATTCCCTATTATATATGTGATTTTATTATTTTAAGTCATTACTAGACATGTCACATTTCTTTGGGATCTTTTGCTCTACCTCCTTCCACATCAATCCACTGAAAATTGTTTTAAATGGAGGTGAATAACAATGACAAAATCTCGTGTTTCTAACCCTGACACACAAGAAACTTAACAGTCATTTGATTTGGGTTCTTGCCTCTTACCTGTTTCATCTTTCAAGAATTTAAAAATCTGTAGTTTGCTTTTTGTATGAGCTTCCAAACTATTTTGAAGTCAGAGAATACACTTCTTCTACCAATCTCATATTTTGCTGATTTCCAGATTGAACATATACATTAAAAATTTGCTGTTTACCTAGCTGTACTGTTGTACCATTCTTTTATGTGCACTATATACACTACTCTTGCTGAATCCATGTGCCTTCTTCACACAACTTGCAATTTAATTACTCTGTAAAGGAAAATTTTCTTTACAAAATTTTTGTCAGTAGTGGCATAATGTTCAAGATTATCAGAGAAAAATTCATTAAAGATATTACAGAAAACAACACACACAAAAAAGAAGTAATAAGCATAGGAATTTGTCGTGGTGCCAGGATCTGTGAACAGAGGGGGCTCCTTGTGAGGATTGATGAGGGCAGAGCAGTGGATCTTGTCTACCTCGACTTCAGCAAGGCCTTTGTCACTGTCTCTCACATCCTCAGAGGCAATTTCAGGCTGAATGAGTGGACAGTAAGGTGGAGGGAGAACTGAGTGAATGGCAGATCTCACAGGGTTGTAATCAGTGGCACAGAGTCTAATTAGAGGCCTGTCACTTGTGCTGTCCCAAAAGATTCGACACTGGGCTCAGTATTGTATAGCTTCTTCATCAGTGACCTGGACAATGGCACAAATCCCTCCTCGGCAAGTTTACTGAAACACAAAGCTGATACCCCAGAGGGATGTGCAGCCCTTCAGGAGAACCTCGAAAGGGTGGAGAGATGGGCAGAGAAGAACTGTCTGACATTCAACAAAGGCAAATGCAGGGTCCTGCCCTTGGAGAAAAATAACCCTGGGCAGCAGCAAAGGCTGGGAGCTGATCTGCAGGTAAGCATCTCTGTGCAGAAGGACCTGGGGGCCCTGGTGGACAACAAACTGTCCATGAGCCAGCAGTGTGTCTTCGTGGTCAAGAAGGCCAGTGGTATCCTGGGGTACATCAGGAACAGCATTGCCAGTAGGTCAAGGGAGGTGATCCTGCCCCTCTACTCAGCCCTGGTGAGGTCACATCTGGAGTGCTGTGCCCAGTTCTGGGCACTCAGTACAAGAGAGACACGAAGCTCCTGGAGCAGATCCAGTGGAGGCTGACAAAGGTGGTTAAGGGACTGGAGCATCTCCCTCTTACAACGAAAGGCAGAGAGAGATGGGCCTGTTCAGTCTTGAGAAGAGGTGACTGAAAGGGGACTCTATCAATGTACATAAGAACCTGAAGGGAGAGTGTCAAGAGGATGGAGCCAGGCTCTTCTCAGTGGTATTGAGCAATAGGACAAGAGGCAGTGGGCAGAAGATGATGCACAGAATGCTTCACATGAACATGAGGAGGAACTTCCTTACTGTGCAGGTGA